>CM075747.1:1047208-1169759 GCA_037974335.1 Prionace glauca | reverse complement strand
TCACGTGCTCACTGTGTGTCTTTGCAAAGAAGGTTCTGGAGTGAGATGAGATGGTATTTGTTGATGTTCCTCCCGAGCAGCTCCATGATGCAGAATTCTGTGCCCAGGAGCTGTTTCTAGGGACAGGGATTCTGTGCTACCTTCACTATCCAGATGAGGCTTTGAGCTGTGGCAGAGGATCACTTCCTCTGTCTCACTGCCCCCTTCCTTTTATACCTGTGATGACATATCAATATCCCCCACAATATGATTGGTCCTAGGTTGCCAAAACCATCAAATTTAAATTTTTGAGGCACTTGGATACCAATAATCTGATTCATCTGATTCATTTGAATCATCTGATTCAAATAATTCAAATACCTGAAAGTCTGTTGCCTTGGTAACTCTTTGCTTGGCCTTCCAACACAAATATTTCATTTTTGATACTCTTTATTTACTTGCCGTAAGAGCACCATCTTTTATCAGACAATCTACAATTATTCTACCCCACTTTGCAATACTAGCTACACAATTGAGCTGCATCCCTATTGCTAATCTTGGACACAGTGACTAACATTAAATATGGCGATTCAATGAGGACGCACTGACAAGAGCATGAGAGAGCTATTCAGTCCCTTGAGCCTGCTGCACAATTCAATAAGATCACGGCTAATTTTCAATTGCACTTTCTAGCTGTAATAATTCTTCATGGGCAGAAATCCCTTCATTTACAATTCCGTACATAGTGTGCTGTCAGCAGCCTACCTTCAGGAACTGACACACCCAGTAAAATACAAGGAAAAGACTTCCTGATTGGTCCATCAATTGACTCCTTAAATTAGTAGTTCATATTCCAATAGGCCTACCTCTATACCTTGATTGACGTCATTACACTAGCAATATTCCCATATCTCTTAATTCATAAGAACATAAGAAATAGGAGCAGGAGTAGGCCATCTGGCCCTTCGAGCCTGCCCCGCCATTCAATAAGATCATGGCTGATCTGTCGTGACTCAGCTCCACCTTCCCGCCCTCTCCCCATAACCCTTAATCCCCTCTCTTATCAAAAACCCATCAACCCGTTTCTTAAAAATATTTAGCGAGGCAGCCTCCACCACTTCAACGGGCAGAGAATTCCAGAGATTCACCACCCTTTGAGTGAAGAAGTTCCTCCTCAACTCTGTTCTAAACCGCCTCCCCTTTATCTTGAGGCTGTGCCCCTAGTCCTACTGTCTTTTTTGAGCGGGAAGAGTCTCTCCACCTCTATCCTATCCATCCCATTCATCATCTTATACATCTCAATGAGATCTCCCCTCATTCTTCTAAACTCTAACGAGTACAAGCCTAGTTTATTCAGCCTCTCCTCATAGCTCAATCCCTCAACTCCAGTATCAGCCTAGTAAACCTCCTCTGCACTCCCTCCAAGGCCAAAATATCCTTGCGTAAGTGCGGCGCCCAAACTGCACACCTCTCGTGCCAAAATATTTCATCAATCTCAGCCTTGAATATACTCAGACTGGGCACCTCAGATAAGAATCAGGAGCAGGAATGGGCCATTCGGCCCCTTAAGCCTTCTCCACCACTCAATAAGATCATGGCTCATCTTTTCGTGGACTCGGCTCCACTTACCCACCTGCTCACCATAACCCTTAATTCCTTTACTGTTCAAAAACTTATCTATCCTTGCCTTAAAAAGGTAGCCTGAACTGTTTCACTGGGTAGGGAATTCCACGGTTCACAACACTCTGGGTGATGTAGTCCCTCCTCAACTCAGTCCTAAGTCTGCTCCCTCTTATTTTGAGGCCATAACTCCTCATTTCTAGTTTCATCTGCCAGTGGAAACAACCTCCCTACTTCTATCTTGTATGTTTCTGTAAGGTTGCCCTCATTCTTCTCAATTCCAATGAGTACAGTCCCAGTCTAGTCTGAATCTCCTCATAAACCAATCTTCTCAACTCCAGAATTAACCTTGTGAATCTCTTAGAAAATTCCAAAAGTTGACAACACTGCATGAAGAAATCATTCCTTATCTCGATTCAAAATGCTCCTTTACCCTGAGACTATGCTGCCTAGTGTTGTCCTTGGTGAAGAAAGAATTGAAATCCATTCTTCACCTGGGATAGATTTATTCACAGAGCACCACATTCTGGGTATATGTCACTTTTCACATTTACCCAAGTTGGCATCCAATCGATACCCTTCAGCTCAACAGACTTCACTTCAACTGATACTAGTAGTGTTTGATTTGATTTATTATTGTCACATGTATTGGGATACAGTGAAAAGAATTGTTTCTTGTGCGCTATACAGATAAAGTAGTACCTACTTCCCAGTGAGGAGAAATAGATTCTGTGCAGACACTCAGCCAAGTTCCTGCGGCAACTACGATGATGGTGACAATCATGGAACGCTTACCTTCAGTGCTCCAGCTCCAAACATAGCTTTAAATTAAGGGGTGGTAATTATAGGACGGATGTCAGAGGTAGGTTCTTTACTCAGAGGGTAGTAAGGGCGTGGAATGCCCTGCCTGCAGCAGTTGTGGACTCACCAACTTTAAGGGTGTTCAAATGGTCAGTGGATAGCCATATGGATAACATTGGAATAGTTTAGGTTAGAGGGGTCATTAGATTGGTTCCACTGGTCAGCACAACATCGAGGGCCGAAGGGCTTGTACTGCGCTGGTATGTTCTATGTTCTAAGTTCCATTCACTCCAGAACCAATCATTAAACTTGTGAAAAAAGCAGGTACAGAGTTGTATGATTGCATTTGTTTGTCTATGTATTCTGCCAGAAGCAAGAGTAGAAACATTGTATGTAATCTTTAAAAAGTTTAAAAGATGAACATGTTGTGACAGTACAGGAACCCAGGTTGACTGCTATCCTGCAAGGTACAGATGGTCATGGCTGCCCTTAGCACTGAACCATAATAGCTCTGGAGAGAAATTAAACCCAGTTCAGATAAAGAGTTTGGTCCATGCTTCTGTTTTTACATTAAAGGATTGATGCGCCTGATCTCAGCACATCAAATCACAATTTCCCCCTCAATCAATTCTGATTATTCGAATGAATGAATTGATTCAAGAATCAATGTAAAAGTTGTTAGAGAGGCTTAGGCCACAGCTTCTTGGAATGATATAGATGAAAATAACATTTTTAGGGGAGATGGTGGAATAGTGAAAATGTTGCTGGTTGAGTAATCTAAGGACACAGGGGCTGTCCACGGTAAAGGGTACAATTTAAATTCAATTAATAAATCTGGAATATAAAGCTAACCTCAGCAATGGTGACCCTGATACTAAGTAAATGCTGGCCAGCCAGCGATGCCTATGTCCTATGAATGAATAACAAAAAATCTACAAACCCTAGCAGGTCTGTTGGACATCATGCTGACTCCCTGACCCCCATGAATGATGCAATTTCTCCCCCTTCTTTAGTTTGTGGGAGCCTTGGGGTAAGATTCTCAGAACCCAACACTTCTCCTTGCTACAGACTATCCTGAGCCATTTAGCTCTTTAACAGGTAAATTGGTTCATTAATTTCATATGAATTAAAATTAAATGGTGAAACAAAGAAAATCGTAAAATATTGCACCAAATACAAGTGAAATCTAAACTTTTGCTCACAAAAATATTAGCCTATTATCAATAATCATCTTCTGAACATCAAAGATTCTCCAACTCTCTTTTCCATGTGGTAGATAAATATAATTATCCTGACCTTTAATATCCCATTTTCAATGTTGTTTTACTTTATCTTCAATCTCTGTGTACAGCTCTGGGCGTTACACTATAGGAAGGATGTGAACACATTGGAGAGGGTGCAGAAGTTTACAAGAATGGTTCCAGAGCTCAGCTATGAGGATAGATTGGAAAGGGTGGGACTGTTCTCCTTGGAGAGAAGACTAAAAGGAGATTTGACGGAGATACTCAAAATCATGAGGGGGCTGGACAGAGTCGATAGGGAGAAACTGTTCCCGCTCGGAAAAGGATCGAGATTTAAAGTGATTTGCATAAGAATCAAATGTGATGTGAGAGAAGCTTTTTCACACAGCGAGTGGTTGGGTTTGGAATGCATTGCCTGGGAGGGCGGTGGAGACAGGTTCAGTCAAGGCATTTAAGGGCATTAGATTAATATTTGAACATGAACAATGTGCAGGGAGGATGTACAAAAGGCAGAGGAATGATACCAAGTCCATGATGCTTATTTGGAGAACCAGTGCAGATACGATGGGCCAACTGGCCTCCTCTGCACTGTAACAGTTCTGTGATTCTTCAGTTTGTGTGTTTGTTGAAGTCTGTAATGATTACGTCATTAAATTTTATGTAATCAGTTGTATCCACAACCTTTTAAAGGTTGTAAGGTTTCCCTGCCTACCACCCTCCCAGCAGTGCAGTCCAGACTGCCAGCATCCATTGGGTGAAAAAACCTTTCCTCAAATCCCCTCTGAACCTCCTGGTCTCTTGTTACTGAATCCTTAACCAAGAGGAATACCTACTTCCTATTCACTCTGTCCAGACCCCTTAAAATCTTATACACCTCAATGATGCCCCCCCACTCCTCAGCCCTCTCTGCTCTAAAGAAAACAACTTGAGTCTATCCAGTATCTTCTATACACTCAATCTTCTCTACACTCAATCTCCTCAAATGCTCCATGCCAGGCAACATCCTGGCGAATCTCCTCTGCACTTTCTCCAGTACAATCACATCCTCCTTATAGTGAGGTAACCCAGAACTGCACACAGTACTCCAGCCTAACCAAAGATTCATGCAACTCCAACATAATTTTCCTGCTCTTATACTCTATAGCATGACAGATAAAGGCAAGTATGCCATATGCCTTCTTAACTATTAACCTGTTCTGCTGCCTTCAGTGATCTGTGAATAAGTACCCCAAGAGGGGGTTGAGCCTGCTCCTATTTCTTATGTACTTATTAAGATCTTCTGTTTATCTGAGCTGCCTAGCATCCTGCCATTCACTAAATAGTCCCTTGTCTTGCTACTCTGTCCAAAGTGCATTACCTCACACTTTTCAGGATTAAATTCCACTTGCCTTTGATCTGCCCATCTGACCAAGCCCTCTATATATTCCTGAAGGACACAAGTAACAGCCCAGAAATAGCTGTAAATCAGGAAGTGAAAGGGAGGGAGGAACTCAGGGAAATTATGGAAATTGCAATCATTAGGAAAATGGTACAGAGCAAATTTTCAGATCTGCAGGCTGACAAATCCCCGGGTCAAGTTTACTTCACCTTAAGGTTTTTTTATTCATTCATGGGACAGGGGCGTCGCTGGCTGGCCAGCATTTATTGCCTATCCTTAGTTGCCCTTGCTCAGAGGGCAATTGGGAGTCAACCACATTGGCATGGCTATGGAGTCACATGTAGGCCAGACCGGGTAAGGACAGCAGATTTCTTTCCCTAAAGGACATTAGTGAACCAGATGGGTTTTTCCAACAATCGACAATGGTTTTGTGGTTATCAGTAGATTCTTAATTCCTGATATTTTTTATTGAATTCAAATTAGAAGTCATTCAGAGAAGATTTACTAAACTAATGCCAGGAATGGGTGTGTTGTATTATGAGGTTAGGGGTTGTATCCACCAGAGTTTAGAAGTTTGAGAAGTGACTTGATTGAAACATATAAGATCCTGAGGGATATTAACGGTGGATGTGGAGAGGTTGTTTCCTCTTGTTGGAGAATCTAGAACTAGGGTCATTGTTTAAAAATAAGAGATCATTCGTTTAGTACAGAGATGAGGAGAATTCTTTTCTCTCAGAGCGTTATGAGTCTCTGAAACCCTTTCTCAAAAGGCAGTGGAAGAGAATCTTTGAATATTTTTAAGGCACACTTGGATAGATTCTTAAGTAAAGACAGGGAAGGTTCTTGGGGGTAGGTGGAGTGTAGATTTGAAGTTATCTTATTGAATGGGAGAGCAGACCTGAGGGGCCAAGTGGCCAACTCCTGCTCCATTTCTTTGTATGAACCATCACCCGAAAACTGAGACTCAACAGCTGTTCATTGCACCTAGTTCAACTCACTGATATTAAAGCTGCAGTCTGTGCAACCCAGCTGCACTTCACTCAGCCTGGGCCTCCTTACCGGAGAGAGACAGTGGCAAAGATAGAGATGGGCATGACAGAGAGAACAGAAGAGAGAGAGAGAGAGAAATGGGGAGAGGAAAATAGATAAGCTGTGAGTGAGAGAGACCCAGGAGTAAATCAGATGAAGAATCTGAAGGTACGATTGTGGAGGATTATTGGACAGGGAAGGTTTTTGCGTTTCCACTCAGTCACTGATGGAGGTGCTGAAAATTTGTTAGAGATTCTCATGGTATTGCCATATTTTCTAGTAGGTTATCCTACCATCTCGAGGGCATCATGACAGCTCAGAGGCTATCTCTGTTGCTGTGCGGACACATGGATTTGGGCCTGTGTCCGTGGGAGTTTGCGCGTTCTCCCCGTGGTTGCGTGGGTTTCCTCCGGGTACTCCGATTTCCTCCCACATCCCAAAAATGTGCTTTTAGGCTGATTGATTGGGTAACAAATTGTCCCTATATTGGACCTCCCTGATCCTCACACATTAGGCATAGACTAAAATCATGAATAGGTCACTGACCATGGGACGGCGGCACGGGCTCGTTGGGCCGAAGGGCCTGTTTCCCGTGCTGTGTTGTTCTTTGTTCTTTGTTCTTTGTCTTTGTTATCACAGGATGTGGCATCGTACAACAGCTGTGGAGATCCAGCTGAGGTGTGTGTCTACTTGCTGAGAAAACTAACACTTACTGTTTTGCAGAATGTGATTTTATCAATGATGAGATCTTCACGGCGCTTGTTCACGGACTCAGTCGTGAGTCTGATGATGAAGTGAAGCCAGCTGCTCCCTCTCGGAACAACAGACAGAGTACTAAACGAGAGCAAGATGAATCACGCACTAGTAATCAGACCATTGAGGATGGTAAGTCTTTGTACTGACCTCTCCTGATGGGAATTTGTTTAATTCATTCTTGGGATGTTGGAGTCACTGGTTAACTCCATCTCTAATTGCACCTTCAGAAGGTGGTGGTAAGCTGCCTTTTTGAACCCGCTGCAGTCCATAAGGAGTAGGTATACCCAGAGTGCTGTTAGGGAAGGAGTTCCAGGATTTGGATCCACTGAAGGAATGGTTGTTTCTTTTGTGAAATGAATGCTGAGTTGATTGACCTGAGAAAGGGGCTGAGGCGACAGTGTCTGGGGTCTTGTTAGGAGATTGCATTGAATGGCTGGTTTTGGCTGGACATGAGTCTAACTTGGCTTGTACAGAGCTGGTCACTATTGAGTTAGTGGGATCAACTGTGTCTAACTGACTCCCGTGACCATCCACAGAAGCATCTCGTTGTGTTGAGGATGTGGAAGGTGATATTTAAATGAGAGTCTCTATTGCTCCTGCTCTTGCCTGTGGTTCAGACACCCTAACCGAGTACCTGATAAGATGTGGGTTTGTAACCCCAGAGGGATGATCGATGTCCAGGGAGAGGGAGCTAATGAGGGAGAGAGATTGCAGAAATCATAGAGATGTGTCAAGGGCAGGTCGTGCCTTACGAGCCTAGTTGAGTTCTTCGATAATGTGACTGAACACATTGACGAAGGAAGTGCCGTGGACGTAGTGTACATGGACTTCAGCAAGGCTTTTGATAAGGTCCCCCATGCAAGACTTCTTGAGAAGGTGAGAGGGCATGGGATCCAAGGGCCTTTGGCCTTGTGGATCCAGAACTGGCTTGCCTGCAGAAGGCAGAGAGTGGTTGTGGATGGGTCTTTTTCGGAATGGAGGTCAGTCACCAGTGGGGTGCCCCAGGGATCTGTTCTGGGACCCTTGCTGTTTGTCATTTTCATAAATGACCTGGATGAGGAAGTGGAGGGATGGGTTAGCAAGTTCGCTGATGACACGAAGGTCGACGGTGTTGTGGATGGTCTGGAAGGATGTCAAAAGTTGCAGCAGGACATAGATAGGATGCAGGAATGGGCGGAGAAGTGGCAGATGGACTTCAACGCGGATAAATGTGTAGTCGTCCATTTCGGCAGAACCAACGGGATGAACGAGTACACTATTAAGGGCAGGGGTCTTAGTAGCGTTGAAGAGCAGAAGGATCTCGGGGTCCGGGTTCACAGGACTCTTAAATCGGCCTCGCAGGTGGAGGAGGTGGTCAAAAAGGCGTATGGTGTACTGGCCTTCATTAATCGAGGGATTGAGTTTAGGAGTCGGGAGGTAATGCTGCAACTTTACAGGACCCTCGTCAGGCCTCATTTTGGAGTACTGTGCGCAGTTCTGGTCGCCTCACTATAGGAAAGATGTAGAAGCTATTGAAAGGGTGCAGAGGAGATTTACAAGGATGTTGCCTGGACTGGGAGGCATGCCTTATGAAGATAGGTTGAGGGAGCTGGGACTCTTTTCCCTGGAGAGGCGAAGGTTGAGAGGCGACCTGATAGAAGTTTATAAAATGTTGAGAGGAATAGATAGGGTGGACTCTCAGAGGCTATTTCCCCGGGTTGAAATGGTCGCTACGAGAGGACACTGATTTAAGGTGCGGGGAGGGAAGTACAGAGGTGATGTTAGGGGTAAGTTTTTCACTCAGAGGGTGGTGAGTGAATGGAATCGGCTGCCGTCGTCGGTGGTGGAGGCGATCTCGCTGGGGTCTTTTAAAAGACTTCTGGATGAGTATATGGGGTTTAATGGGATAGGGGGTTATAGATAGGTCTATAGATTGGTGGGGTTGATGCGATCGGCGCAACTCGAGGGCCGAAGGGCCTGTTTGTGCTGTAATGTTCTATGTTCTATGTTGAGAGTCTGACCTTTAATGACCTTGAGAATCATTTTCTTTATCAGCAGCTGGTTTCTAATTGCCACATTAGTGAGTGGCAGAGCACAGCCCCAGGTTTGGGTTTTGGAGGGGCACAGCCCCAGGTTTGGGTTTTGGAGGGGCACAGCCCCAGGTTTGGGCTTTGGAGGGGCCCAGCCCCAGGTTTGGGCTTTGGAGGGGCAGAGCCCCAGGTTTGGGTTTTGGAGGGGTACAGCCCCAGGTTTGGGCTTTGGAGGGGCAGAGCCCCAGGTTTGGGTTTTGGAGGGGCAGAGCCCCAGGTTTGGGTTTTGGAGGGGCACAGCCCCAGGTTTGGGTTTTGGAGGGGTACAGCCCCAGGTTTGGGCTTTAGAGGGGCAGAGCCCCAGGTTTGGGCTTTGGAGGGGCAGAGCCCCAGGTTTGGGTTTTGGAGGGGCCCAGCCCCAGGTTTGGGTTTTGGAGGGGTACAGCCCCAGGTTTGGGCTTTGGAGGGGCAGAGCCCCAGGTTTGGGTTTTGGAGGGGCAGAGCCCCAGGTTTGGGCTTTGGAGGGGCAGAGCCCCAGGTTTGGGTTTTGGAGGGGCACAGCCCCAGGTTTGGGTTTTGGAGGGGTACAGCCCCAGGTTTGGGTTTTGGAGGGGTACAGCCCCAGGTTTGGGCTTTGGAGGGGCAGAGCCCCAGGTTTGGGCTTTGGAGGGGCAGAGCCCCAGGTTTGGGTTTTGGAGGGGCAGAGCCCCAGGTTTGGGTTTTGGAGGGGTACAGCCCCAGGTTTGGGTTTTGGAGGGGTACAGCCCCAGGTTTGGGCTTTGGAGGGGCAGAGCCCCAGGTTTGGGTTTTGGAGGGGTACAGCCCCAGGTTTGGGCTTTGGAGGGGCAGAGCCCCAGGTTTGGGTTTTGGAGGGGCAGAGCCCCAGGTTTGGGTTTTGGAGGGGTACAGCCCCAGGTTTGGGTTTTGGAGGGGTACAGCCCCAGGTTTGGGTTTTGGAGGGGCAGAACCCCAGGTTTGGGTTTTGGAGGGGCAGAGCCCCAGGTTTGGGTTTTGGAGGGGTACAGCCCCAGGTTTGGGTTTTGGAGGGGCACAGCCCCAGGTTTGGGTTTTGGAGGGGCAGAGCCCCAGGTTTGGGTTTTGGAGGGGCAGAGCCCCAGGTTTGGGTTTTGGAGGGGTACAGCCCCAGGTTTGGGTTTTGGAGGGGCACAGCCCCAGGTTTGGGTTTTGGAGGGGCAGAACCCCAGGTTTGGGTTTTGGAGGGGCACAGCCCCAGGTTTGGGCTTTGGAGGGGCAGAGCCCCAGGTTTGGGCTTTGGAGGGGCAGAGCCCCAGGTTTGGGTTTTGGAGGGGCAGAGCCCCAGGTTTGGGTTTTGGAGGGGCAGAGCCCCAGGTTTGGGTTTTGGAGGGGCAGAACCCCAGGTTTGGGTTTTGGAGGGGCACAGCCCCAGGTTTGGGTTTTGGAGGGGCAGAGCCCCAGGTTTGGGCTTTGGAGGGGCAGAGCCCCAGGTTTGGGTTTTGGAGGGGCAGAGCCCCAGGTTTGGGTTTTGGAGGGCTGTCAAAGGGCATGTGGAGATTGGGATGAGGGTCTCACATTCTGGCCGGTTGGAGGGGTTCAGGGTTTTAGCTGATCACCAGGGGGAGAGACCAGAGGTGAGTTTCAGGGTGTGGAGGAAGCAGCCATCTCCATCCTGCCTCTAACACAGGCTGAAACCGTAGAATCCATAGAATCCCCACACTACAGAAGGAGGCGGTGCCCCCCCACGTCCTATCCCCATAACCCTTCACATTTACCCTTCTAATCCCCTTGACACTCAGGGTCAATTTGGCATGGCAGCACATCTTTGGAGTGTGGGAGAAAACCCACACAGACATGGGGAGAATGTGCAAACTCCACACGAGGCTGGAATTGAACCTGGGTCCCTGGCGCTGTGAGGCAGTGGTGCTCATCTCTCTGCCACGTGCCGCTCACAAATCCACTGTCAGATTTGCCAGCCCTGGAATCCCATTAAATTAATTCCAACTTTCATAAGAGCTAGGAGCAGGTGTAGGCCATCTGGCCTCTCGTGCCTGCTCTGCCATTCATTAAGAGTATGGCTGATCTTTTTTGTGGACTCAGCTCCACTTACCCGCCCGCTCCCAATAACCCTTAATTCCTTTACTGTTCAAAAATTTATCCTTGCCTTAAAACCATTCAATGAGGGAGCCTCAACTGCTTCTCAACTGGGCAGGGAATTCCACAGATTCACAACCCTGTGTGTGAAGAAGTTCTCCTCAACTCAGTCCTAAATCTGCTTCCCCTTATTTTGACACTATGCCCCAAAGTTCTAGTTTCACCCGCCAGTGGAAATGACTTCCCTGCTTCTATCTTATCTATTCCATTCATAATCTTATATGTTTCTATAAGATCTCCCCTAATTCTTCTGAATTCCAATGAGTATAGCCCCAGTCTACTCAGTCTCTCCTCATAAGCCAACCCTCTCAACTCCGGAATCACCCTAGTGAATCTCCTCTGCACCCCCTCCAGTGCCAGTATATCCTTTCTCAAGTAAGGAGACCAAAACTGTACACAGTACTCCAGGTGTGGCCTCACCAGCACCTTATACAGCTGCAACATAACCTCGCTGTTTTAAACTCCATCCCTCTCACAATGAAGAACAAAATTCCATTTGCCTTCTTAATTATCTGCTGTACCTGCAAACCAACTCCTTGAGATTCCTGCACAAGGACACCCAGATCCCTCTGCACAGCAGCATGCTGCAACTTTTTACCATTTAAATAATAGTCCATTTTGCTGTTATTCCTACCAAAATGGATGACCTCACATTTACCAACATTGTACTCCATCTGCCAGACCCTCACCCACTCACTTAGACTATCTATATCCCTTTGTAGATTTTCAGAATCCTCTGCACACTTTGCTCTTCCACCCATCTCAGTGTTATCTGTGAATTTTGACACACTACACTTAGTCCCCAACTCCAAATCATCGATGTAAATCGTAAATAATTGTGGTCCCAACACTGATCCCTGAGGCACATCACTAGTCACTGATCACCAACCAGAAAAACACCCATTTACCCCCACGCTTTGCTTTCTGTTAGTTAACCAATCCTCTGTCCATGTTAATACATTACCCGTAACACTGTGCACCTTTATCTTATGTAGCAGTCTTTGGTGCGGCACCTTGTCCATGCCTTCTGGAAATCCAGATACACCACATCCACAGGTTCCCCATTATCCACTGCACATGTAATGTTCTCAGAGAATTCCAAATTAGTCAAACATCACCTGCCCTTCGTGAACCCATGCTGTGTCTTACCAACGGGACAATTTCTATCCAGATGTCTCACTATTTCTTCCTTGATGATAGATTCAAGCATTTTCCCTACTACAGAAGTTAAGCTAACCAGCCGCTAGTTATTTGCCTTTTGTCTACCTCCTTTTTTAAACAGTGGCTTTTAAATATAAATTGTCCCATTGGGAAGACGCAGCATGGGTTCATGAATGGAAGGATTACAATAGTTTACGATTTACATCGATGATTTGGAGTTGGGGACTAAGTGTAGTGTGTCAAAATTCACAGATAACACTGAGATGGGTGGAAGAGCAAAGTGTGCAGAGGATTCTGAAAATCTGCAAAGGGATATAGATAGTCTAAGTGAGTGGGTGAGGGTCTGGCAGATGGAGTACAATGTTGGTAAATGTGAGGAAATCCATTTTGGTAGGAATAACAGCAAAATGGACTTTATTTAAATGGTTAAAAAAAATTGCAGCATGCAAAGTGCAGAGGGATCTGGGTGTCCTTGTGCAGAAATCTCAAGGAGTTGGTTTGCAGGTACAGCAGGTAATGAAGAAGGTAAATGGAATTTTGTCCTTCATTGTGAGAGGGATGGAGGTTAAAAACAGCGAGATTATGTTGCAGCTGTATAAGGTGCTGGTGAGGCCACACCTGGAGTACTGTGTACAGTTTTGGTCTCCTTACTTGAGAAAGGATATACTGGCATTGGAGGGGGTGCAGAGGAGATTCACTAGGTTGATTCCAGAGTTAAGAGGGTTGGCTTATAGGGAGAGCCTGAGTAGACTAGAGCTATACTTACTGGAATTCAGAAGAATAAGGGGAGATCTTATAGAAAACTATAAGATTATGAAGGGAATAGATAAGATTGAAGCAGGGAAGTTGTTTCTATTGGTGGGTGAAACTAGAACTAAGGGGCATAGCCTCAAAATAAGGGGAAGCAGATTTAGGACTGAGTTGAGGAGGAACTTCTTCACACAAAGGGTTGTGAATCTGTGGAATTCCCTGCCCAGTGAAGCAGTTGAGGCTGCCTCATTGAATGTTTTTAAGGCAAGGATGGATAAATTTTTGAATGGTAAAGGTATTAAGGGTTCTGGTGAGTGGGCGGGTAAGTGGAGTTGTCTCCACAAAAAGATCAGCCATGATCTTATTGAATGATGGAGCAGGCTCGAGGGGTTGAATGGCCTACTCCTGCTCCTAGTTCTTTCCTTCTTTATGTTCTTATAGAGTCATAGAGGTTTACAGCATGGAAACAGGCCCGTTGGCCCAATTTGTCTATGCCACCCTTTTTTTTGAAACCCCTAAACTAATTGTCCGTGATTGGCCATATCCGTCTATATCCATGGTACCCATGAAACTATTTCAATGCTTTTTAAAAGATAAAATGTACCTGCCTCTGTACCACCTGTGATAGCTTGTTCCAGACACAAACCACCATGTTTATGAAGAAATTGCTCCTCTGGACACTTCTGTATCTTTCTCCTCTCACCTTAAACCTATGCCCTCTAATTTTTGACTTCCCTACCTTTGGGAAAAGATATTGATTATCTACCTTGTCTGTGCCCCTCCTTATTTTATAGACCTCTATAAGATCACCCTCAGCCTTCTATGCTCCAGAGAAAAAAGTCCCAGCCTATCCAGCCTCTCCTTATAACTCAATCCATCAGATCCCGGTAGCGTCCAAGTAAATCTTTTCTGCACTCTTTCTGGTTTAATAATATCCTTTCTATAATATATCCAGATGTCTCACTATTTCTTCCTTGATAATAGATTCAAGCGTTTTCTCTACTACAGAAGTTAAGCTAACCGGCCTATAGTTACCTGCCTTTTGTCTACCTTTTTTAAACAGTAACGTCACATTTGCTGTTTCCAATCTGCGGGAACCACCCTAGAGTCCAGCGAATTTTGATAAATTACCACTAATGCGTTTGCTATTTCCCCCACTATCTCCTGTAATAGCCTGGGATGCATTCCATCAGGACCAGGAGACTTGTCTACCATTAGCCCCATTAACTTGCCCAATCCTACCTCTTTTGTGATGACAGTTTCTAGGTTCTGACCTGCCATAGCCTTCCTGATATTAATTTTTGGCATGTTACTTGTGTCTTCCACTGTGATTGCACTTTGGGAGCAAGAATTAAATACTGTAATTTATTGCACCACCGAGTGGTAGTCAGCCTTTGCAAACCCCCTCCTAGGCAGAGGGGACGGGACGGAAAGGTGTTGATTTTGACTCTGTATGCAGCCTGTGATCTACAGAAGAATTAAACATCATTAAATTATTTAGCTGATGGTCTCTGGTCTCTCTCATCCCCTCTAACCTCACTGTAACGGAATGTTCTAGGCACGGACGAGAGACCAAATAGGAGACTCCCACCTGACAAGATCTTCAAAGCAATCGCCCTGATGTTTCCAGACAGAGGATCCTCAAAGGACCTGAGAGAAAAGTGAGAATTTGTCTTGCCCCTCGCTCCACCTCTGCCCCCCCGCCCCTTGCTCCACCCCCCACCCCCGCTACGCCTTTTTGCCAGGTTCCAGGGGCTGGGTTGGTTTGTGACAGTTGCTCTGCCTGTTTTTCAGGTACTGGGAGCTGACTAAACTGTGTGACCCCTCGGCAATGCCCCCGGAGTGCACGCCCAACATCGATGGTCCAAATGCTAAATCTGTACAGCGTAACCAGTCTCTGCATTCCTTCCACACCCTCTTCTGCAGACGCTGCTTTAAGTACGACTGTTTCCTGCACCGTGAGTACCTGTCAGGTTATTTTGATATCTCTCTGTTCAGCCTGAGCCTCACTGGGCTGAAATTTCTCCTCTGTGTCCGAAAGGGGAGAATCTCCATTCTGAATTGCAGTAATGCTCGGGATAAGGAGTGGAAGGGGGGGGAGGTGAAGTGAGGCGGATATGTTGATTAAACAATACATTAAATTAATAAGATCATAAACACCAACAGGAAAATACTGTTTAGAAAGAAATGATGCAGTGTCTAAACGAGTTTCCCATCTTAGACTCACACCCTTTCCCTGATCTCTAAGACATTGTATTGGAGCATTTTCACAGACACAGTCTTTTCTCTTTGGGGACTAAGGTGGGGGTAATGATGGAAGGATTCCTGAGCAGTTTGTTAGCCCTTGGGACCACATTATCAACACTCCTTCCATGGCCAAAAACTCTAGCATTGGACTTGAACCCAGAGCTTCTCCTCTGGAGGCAGGGGCATTACCCACTGTGCCACAAGACCCCCATCTGAGACACTTACCCACCAACTTACCAAACATAGACTCACCTCAGGTCAGCCACAACTAGGAACAAGGGCAAATAGGTCCCATTTTCTTTGTAAAGGTGTGCCTTTGCTTTTCTTTGTGTGTACATGCGTGTGTGTGTGTGTGCGTTTCTGCATGCGTGTGTGTGTATAAGAACTAGGAGCAGGAGTAGGCCATTCAGCCCCTCGAGCCTATTCCACCATTCAATAAGATCATGGCTGATCTTTCTGTGGACTCAGCTCCGCTTACCCGCCCACTCACCATAACCCTTAATTCCCTGTTCAAAAATTTATCTATCCTTGCCTTAAAAACATTCAATGAGGCAGCCTCAACTGCTTTACGGTGCAGGGAATTCCACAGATTCACAACCGTTTATGTGAAGAAGTTCCTCCTCAACTTAGTCCTAAATCTGCTCCCCCTTATTTTGAGGCTCTGCCCCCTAGTTCTAGTTTCACCCCCCAGTGGAAACAACTTCCCTACTTCTATCTTATCTATTCCCTTCAAAATCTTATATGTTTCTATAAGATCTCCCCTTATTCTTCTGAATTCCAATGAGTATAGCCCCAGGCTATTCAGTCTGTCCTCATAAGCCAACCCTCTTAACTCCAGAATCAACCTAGTGAATCTCCTCTGCACCCCCTCCAATGCCAGTATATCCTTTCTCAAATAAGGAGATCAAAATTGAACACAGTACTCCAGGTGTGGCCTCACCAGCACCTTATACAGCTGTAACATAATCTCGCTGTTTTAAACTCCATCCCTCTAGCAATGAAGGACAAAATTCCATTTGCCTTCTTAATTACCGGCTGTACCTGCAAACCAACTCCTTGAGATTCCTGCACAAGGACCAGGTCCCTCTGTATAGCAGCATGCTGTAACTTTTTACCATTTAAATAATAGTCCGTTTTGCTGTTATTCCTACCGTTTACCGACATTGTACTCCATTTGCCAAATCCTCGCCCACAAATGAGATTATCTCATTTAGACTATCTATATCCCTTTGCAGACTTTCAGCATCCTCTGCACACTTTGCTCTTCCACCCATCTTAGTGTCATCAGCGAATTTTGACGCACTACACTTGGTTCCCAATTCCAAATCATCTGTGTAAGTCGTAAACAATTGCGGTCCCAACACTGATCCCTGAGACACCACTAGTCACTGATCGCTAACCAGAAAAACGCCCATTTACCTCCACTTTTTGCTTTCTATGCATGCATGTGTGTGTGTGTGTGCAGATTCCCTTTTTTTTCTCACTTAAGGGGCCAATGAGCACATTTTGAAAGATAAGTGTCTCACACACACACGCACATTAGTGTGACATCTGATGTAGGGAAAAATGGAAAATGTTTGAAGCCATTATTAAAGTGTGCGTGCTCAGAAAACTCAGAAAAATTAATCAGGCAGACGTGGTTTTGTGAAAAGGAAATTATGTTGAATCAATTTGTTGGAGTTCTTTTAAGAAGTAACATGCATTGTGGTTAAAGGGTAACCTGTGGATGTAATGTACTTTAATTTTCAGAAGGTATTTGATAAGATGCCACATCAAAGTTATTGCAAAAATAAAATCTCATTGTGTAGTGGGTAACAAATTGGCATGGATAGACAATTGGTTCACTAGCAGGAAACAGAGTAGGCACAAATGGGTCATTTCCTGATTGGCAGGGTGTGATGTGTGGTGTGTCGCTGGGATCAGTTCTAGGACCCCAGCTTTTTACAATTTATTAAAATGACTTGGATTAATGACTAAGGGACTAATGGACGGGTTGTTAAATTTGCTGATGACACAAAGATAGGTAGCAAAGTAAATTGTGAAGAGGACATAAAGAAGCTACAGAGAGATACAGTGAGGTTTGGTGAGTGGACGAAGATCTGGCAAATAGAGAATAATATGGGAAAATGTGAACCCCTTCTTGATTCATTGATTCAGACTTCACCGCGCTGGGGCAGCAAGTTCCAAAATTCATCACCCTCTATGAGAAGTAGTTCCTCCTCATCTCAATTTTAAATCTACCGCCTTTCAACCTTTATCTGTGTCCTCTTGTTCAAGATTGCCCCATAAGAGGAAGCATTTTGTCTACATTTACTTTATCAATCCCTTTTTAAAATCACCTCAATCAAGTCGCTTCTCATCCTTCTAAACTCAGCAAGTATAAGACCAAACTCTTTAATCGCTCCTCATACGTCAATCCCTTCAATTCCAGAATCAATCTGGTGAACTTTGTCTGAACTGCCTCCAATGCCACCACAACCTTCCTCAAATAACTGTATTAAGATACACAGTTCATTGAAAGTGGCAACACAGGTGGAGAAGGTAGTCAAGAAGGCACACGGCATCCAAAAGAAAAAATGCTGGAAAATCTCAGCAGGTCTGGCAGCATCTATGGAGAGAAAAGAGCTGATGTTTCGAGTCCAGATGACCCTTTGTCAAAGTTAAAAGGGATAGAAAGTGGGAGATATTTATACTGCAGAGGGAGGGAATGAAAGATGAGTCATAGCCACAGAAACCAGGGGAAAGGCTGCTAATGGCAGCTCATAGAGAGAATAAAGGGTGTGAAATGGCCAAACGGCAGAGAAACTGCAAGCTGTAACAGATGGAGATGTTGGGGAGGGGGGATAGGACAGAGAATGTAGAAAAAGGGATGCGGAGGAGGAAAGTTAAGGGGAAAGAATGGGGAGGAAGAAAATTAAGAAAGACAACAAAGAAATAAAAGGTAGAGAACAGTAAATTCTTTTAAATCATCTGAAGTTGTTGAATTCAATGTTAAGACTGGAAGGCTGTAAAGTGCCGAGCTGGAAGATGAGATGTTCCTCCAGTTTGCATTGAGCTTCACTGGAACATTGCAGCAGACCAAGAACATGCTTACCTTTATCGAACAGGGCATTGAGTTTAAAAGTTGGCAAAACATGTTGCAACTTTAAAGAACCTTAGGTAGGCTGTACTTGGAATATAGTGTTCAATTCTGGTCACCAGAAGGATGTGCAGGATTTGGAAAAGGTACAGAAAAGATTTACCAGAATGTTGTCTGGTATGGAGGAGAGTTTGAAGAAATTTGGTTTGTTCTCACTGGAATGATGGGGGGCTGAGGGGAGACCTGATAGAAGTCTACAAGATTATGAGGGGCCTGGACAGAGTGGATAGTCAGAAGCTTTTCCCCAGGGGTGGAAGAGTCAGTTGCTAGGGGGGCACAGGTTAAGGTGTGAGGGCAAGGTTTAAAGGAGCTGTTCAAGGCAAGTTTTTTACTCAGAGGGTGGGTGGGTGCCTGGAACTCGCTGCTGGGGGTGGCAGTGGAAGCAAATATGATAGTGAGCTTTAAGGGGTTTCCGGACAAATGGGGTGGGAATAGAGGGATATGGTCCCTGGAAAGGTAGGGGGTTATAGTTCAGTCGGGCAGCATGGTCAGTGCAGGCTTGGAGGGCCGATGGGCCTGTTCCTGTGCTGGAATTTTCTTTGTTCTTTGTTCTTAAACTCCATCTGCCAAATTTTGGTCCTTTCTCCTAGCCTGTTGATATCTATCTGTAAAATCTTTATATCCTCCTCACTGCCTGCTTTCCCACGTATTTTAGTGTTGTCTGCAGATTTCGCTATCTGCCCCTGCTTGCAGATAATTTATATAGCTTGTAAACAGTTGAGGTCTGAGGACTAACCCCTGCGGCATCCCGCTAGTTACATTTCGCCGCACTTACACAAGGATATTTTGGCCTTGGAGGGAGTGCAGAGGAGGTTTACTAGGCTGATACCGGGGATGAGGGAGTTGGACTATGAAGAGAGACTAAATAGACTGGGTCTGTACTCGTTGGAGTTTAAAGGATGGGGGGATCTTATAGAGACATATAAGATAATGAAGGGGATGGATAGGGTAGAGGTAGAGAGATTCTTCCCGCTTAGAAAGGACAGCAGGACTAGAGGGCGCAGCCTCAAGATAAGGGGGGGACAGTTTAGAACGGAGTTGAGGAGGAACTTCTTCACTCAAAGGGTGGTGAATCTCTGGAATTCTCTGCCCGTTGAAGTGGTGGAGGCTACCTCACTAAATATATTTAAGTCACGGGTAGGTAGGTTTTTGACAGACGAGAGAATTAAGGGTTATGGGGAGAAAGCGGGAAAGTGGAACTGATCCACTTCAGATCAGTCATGATCTTATTGAATGGCGGGGCAGGCTCGAAGGGCTAGATGACCTACTCCTGCTCTTACTTCTTATGTTCTTATTTCGCCAGAGACAGACCTGTTTATCCTGACCCTCTGCTTTCTGTCAGTCAGCCAATCCTCAATCCAACCCGGTACTCTACCCTCAATCCCTGTGATCTCACCTTCTGGATCAGTCTTTTATGTGGCACCTTCTGGAACTCTAGGTATAGCACATCCATAGGTTCCCCACTATCTACCTTGTTGGTTATGTCCTCAAAGAACTCAAGCAAGTTTGTCAAGCATGGCTTTCCCTTCATAAAACCATGCTGACAATGGTGGATTGAGCTTTGTCTTTCCAAACACTCATTCATCTCCTCAATGATTGATTCCAGCAACTCCCCCACCACAGAGGTCAAGCTAATCGACCAATAGTTTCCTACTTCTTGCCTCTCTCCTTTTTGAATACAGGGCAATCACACTAGCATGTTTCCAATCCACCGGGATCTTACCAGAATCCAAGGAATTTTGGAATATCACAACCAATCCATCCACTATCTCTGCTGCCACCTCCTTTAATACCCCAGGGGGCAAGACCATCAGGTCCTGGAATCCTACCTGCCTTTAATCCCATTAGTTATTCAATAGCTTCTCCGCAGTGATGGTTATTGCACCAAGTTCTTTCCTCAGGCCTGTATAATTAGCTCTTCCCAATGCTGAAACTCTAGCATGGCACTCTGTCTTCTCTCGCTCAATCTGAATCTGAAACTGTGATCACTCTCTCCAAAAGGATCTCTAACAACAAGACTATTTATCAACCTTTTCATTACATAATACTAAATCTAAAATAGCCTGCTCCCTGGTTAGTTCCGTAATGTATTGCTCTAAGAAACAGTCCCTCATACATTCTCTGAAATCTCCCTCGAGGCTGCCTTTGCAATGTGATTGGTCCAGTCAATGTGCATGTTAAAATCACCCATGATTATCTATGCCCTTCACACAAGCTCTCATTATTTCTTGGTTTATACTGTGCCTCACTGTGACAGTATTGCTCTGGGGCTGTAAATTACTCTGATGTTACTTCCTTAGTTTTTTATTACCACCATATTGATTTAACATGTTGGCCCTTAGTGTCAGTTTCATTTCTTAATACAGGCTTGATGTAATCTTTAACCAATAAAGTAACTCCACCTCCTGTTCCAGCCAGTCTATCCTTCTGGAATACTGACTGCCCTTGGACATTCAACTCCTGATCCTCCTGCAACCAAGTTTCAGTAATCTCCACCAAATCATACCCATTTGACTCTACTTGTGCTGTCAGCTCATTCCAAATACTGCGTGCATTTGGATACAGAGTTTTTAAATATGTGCGACTGGTTTGTCTTCCCCTTGCAGGATTTTCTTGTGCACTACACTTTTCACCCATTTTGATCTCATTTTCTAATCTTTGGTGATTGTTAGACTGGCCCTGCCTGTTCATCCTATTTTATTTATCAGTATCACATGTAGGCTTACTGTGAAAATCCCCTAGTCGCCACACTGCAGCGCCTGTTCTTATACACTGAGGGAGAATTTAGAATGGCCAATTCATCTAACCAGCACATCTTTCGGACTGTGGGAAGAAACCGGAGTATCCCGAGGAAAACCACGCAGACATGGGGAGAATGTGCAGACTTTGCACAGTGACCCGAGTCAGGAATTGAACCCAGGTCTCTGGCGCTGTGAGGCAGCAGCGCTAGACACCTTGCCCCTCCCACTAACCTTTATCTTCTCTTCACATTCTGACCTGATGCTTTGGTTCCCATTTACCTGTTTGCTTGGAAGAATAAAAAAGAAGCTTATTGTCTAAATGGTGGAAGATTACGGAGCTCTGAGATGCAGAGGGATCTGGGAGTTCTAGTGCATGAATCTCAACAGGTTAGTATGCAGGTACAGCAAGTAATTAGGAAAGCTAACAAAATGTTATTATTTATTGCAAGAGGAACTGAATAGAAAAGAGAAGAGGTTCTGCTTCAGTTGTACAGGGCTTTGATGAGAACACATCTGGAGTTTTGTGTACTGTATTGGTCTCTTTATTTAAATAAATGCATTGGAAGTTGTTCAGAGAAGGTTTATCAAACCAATACCAGGAATGGGTGGATTGCCTTGTGATGAAAGATTGGACACAGGCTGGGCTTGTATCCACTGGAATTTAGAAGATTAAAAGGCAACTAGATTGAAAGCTTTAAGACCCTGAGGAGTATTGACAGGATGGATGTCCCTCTTCTGGGAGAATCTGGAACTTGGGAGTCACTGTTTAAATTTAAGGGGTGGCCCATTTAAAACAGAGATGAGGAGAATTTCTCTCTCTGTGAGGGTTGAGTCTCTGGAACTCTCTTCCTAGAAAGGCTGTGGAAACAGAGTCTGTGAATATTTATAAGGCAGAGCGAGATAGCTTGCTGATTATCAGGGATAAGTGGGAATGTGGGGTTGGGGTTACAGTCAGGTCAGCTGTGAACGGCAGAGCAGTTGGAGGAGGTTCTTATTTACATGTTCTCGCTCTCACGTCCTCCAGCAGTGCGACCTTCACCTGGGCATCCCTGTCCCCCTGTGTTACCCCGTCCCCACAGCCCCCTCTCCCCCTGTGTTACCCCGTCCCCACAGCCCCTCTCTCCTCCGTGTTACCCCGTCCCCACAGCCCCCTCTCCCCCTGTGTTACCCCGTCCCCACAGCCCCCTCTCCCCTGTGTTACCCTGACCCAACAGCCCCTCTCTCCTCTGTGTTACCCCGTCCCCACAGCCCCCTCTCCCCCGTGTTACCCCACCCCCACAGCCCCTCTCTCCTCCGTGTTACGCCACCCCCACAGCCCCTCTCTCCTCCGTGTTACCCCACCCCCACAGCCCCTCTCTCCCCCATGTTACCTCACCCCCACAGCCCCTCTCTCCCCCGTGTTACCCCACCCCCACAGCCCCTCTCTCCTCCGTGTTACCCCACCCCCACAGTCCCTCTCTCCTCCGTGTTACCCCACCCCCACAGCCCCTCTCTCCTCCATGTTACCCCACCCCCACAGTCCCTCTCTCCTCCGTGTTACCCCACCCCCACAGCCCCTCTCTCCCCCGTGTTACCCCACCCCCACAGCCCCTCTCTCCCCCGTGTTACCCCACCCCCACAGCCCCTCTCTCCCCCGTGTTACCCCACCCCCACAGCCCCTCTCTCCCCCGTGTTACCCCACCCCCACAGCCCCTCTCTCCCCCGTGTTACCCCACCCCTACAGCCTCTCTCTCCCCTCCCACCTTCCACCTACAGCCTCTCTCTCCCCCATTCCCCACATTCCCCCCACAGTCTCTCTAGTGAGCTTATCAGCTGTGGGAGAGTAATGGCCTGCGATTGGAGGAGCAGAATGCTTGGCTGTGATTTGGAACCGTGGCTCTGGGGCCTCAGTCTGGCCCCAAGGCTCCATGTTGAACCTGTCTGTTTCACGTGGTAGTTTTGGAAGGAGCTGCCTAAGGAGCCTTGCTGCAGTGCTGCGTGAAGGGGTCAGACTGCATTTGTACTGGAGGAATGAATGTTTGTGGGTGGATTGAGCATCTTCAGTGCCATTGGAGAGTATTCCATCACACTCCTGACTTGTGCCTTGTAGATGATGGACAGGTTTAGGGAGTCAGGAAATGTGTTACTCGCCATTGGAATCCCAGCCTTTGACCTGCTCTGGTAGCCTCTGTATTTATATGGCTAGTTCAGCTCTGTCTCTGGTCAATGTTAACCCCCAGGATGTTGATAGTGGAAATTCAGTGATGGTAATGCCATTGAATGTCAAAGGGTGATGGTTAGATCCTGTTTTGTTGGAGATGTTAATTGCCCGGCACTCATGTGGTGTGCATGTTAGTATCATATCATAGAATCTCTACAGTTCAGAAGGGGGCCATTCAGCCCACTGAGCCTGTCCTGATAGAATCTCACCCAGCCCCATCCCCGAAAGCTCGGCTAGTACCCCTAACACTAAGGAGCAATTTAACATGGCCAATCCACCTAACCTGCACACCTTTGGACTGCTGTTTGCTACTTGCCAGCCTAAACATGAATGTTGCCCAGATCTCGCTGCGTTTGGACACAGACTGCTTCAGTATCTGAGGAGTTGCGAATGGTGCTGAACATTGTACAATCATCAATGGACATCCCCACTTCTGACCGTATGATGGAGGGAAGGTCATTGATGAAGTAGCTGAAGATGGTTGGGTCTAGGCACTATCCTGAGGGACTCACACATCAGTCCTTGATGTCAAGGCTGTCACTCCCACATCACCTCTGGAGTTCAGCTCTTTTGTCCATGTTTGAACCAAGGCTGTAATGAGATCAGTGACCCCGGCGAAACCCAAACTGGGTGTCACTGAGCAGGTTATTGCTGAGCAGATGCTGCTTGATAGCGCTGTCGCTGACCCCTTCCATCACTTTACTGGGGAAGGGCTGGCATGGTGGCACAGTGGTTAGCACTGCTGCCTCACAGCGCCAGGGACCTGGGTTCAGTTCTAGTCTCGGGTCACTGTCTGTGCAGAGTTTGCATGTTTTCCCCATGTCTGTATGGGTTTTCACCCACACTCCAAAGATTGCAGGTTAGGTTGATTGGCCATGATAATTGCCCCTTAGTGTAAGGGGGTTTAGCAGGGTGAATATGTGGGGTTACAGGGATGGGACCTGGGTGGGATTGTCACTGGTGTAGGCTCGTTGGGCTGAAAGGCCTCCTTCTGCACTGTAGATTCTATGATGATTGAGAGTAGACTGATGGGCTGGATTTGTTCTGCTCTCTATGGTATCCTGACAGCGTTTTCCAATATTTCCAGCAACTTCTGATTTCACATGGAGTGAATCGAATTGGCAGTTGAGATGCTGGGGACCACAGGAGGAGGCCGAGATGGATCATCCAATCTCATTGGAGATTGCTGCGAATGCTTCAGTCTTATCCTTTGCACTGATGTGCTGGGCTCCTCCCTTATTGAGGATGGGGATATTTGTGGAGCCTCCTCTCCCAGTGAGTTGTTTAGCTGTCCGCCACCATTCAGGGCTGAATGTGACAGGACTACAGAGCTTAGATTGGATCTGTTTATTCTGTGAGTGTGCTATTGCAATGCTGCAATGTTTTGGTACAAATAGCCCACTGTGGGAGCGGGGTTGGGTGCATTGATTTTCTGTGAGAGTCTGAGTTTATCAATGTCCCACACTCATGCTGCCTTTGTTCCAAATGCTTCCTTTGCAGCTTTTCATGCAACGCCGAATATGTATAAACGGAAAAATAAAGAGATACTGGTGGAGACGACACCTTGTGGCAGGGACTGCTTCATGTTGCTGGTGAGGCAAGATTCTGTTTTACACCCTGGGAGTTAATGTGAACAAGTGGATTGGCCACACAGCAAGGTCACCGTCCATCCTATCAGGATTCACTGAGCCAGTCACTTCATAGTCACGTGGGGTCATCCTACCCAGCCAGTTAGTGCTTTGTGACGAGTAGGGGAGAGGAGCGGGAGACTCGAGGAGATGTACAGGGAGAGGAGAGGGGGGGCATAGGGAGAGGAGGAAGAGATGAGAAGGAGAGATGGGGATGAGTAAGGAAAGAAAGGAGGAAGAGACAGGTAGAGAGAGATGTGGAGAGGAGAGAAGTGAAGGGTTGAGGCAGAAAGAAGAGAGTGAAGGAGGGGAGGAGAAGAAGGAGGGAGATTGGAGAGAAGCAGAGATGAGGAGAGAGGGAAGGAGGGGCTTTAATATTGGAGCTCTCTGTCCTGTTGTGTTTGCTGACTTGTGGTGGATACTGATTCTAACTTGTTTCTGATCTCGGAGACAGGATGGAGCCAAGGAGTTTTCTGCCTCTCTGTCCACCATTCAAAATAAAACACGGGCAAAACGAAGCACTGGACGTCGCAGGAAACATCACCATGGTAATGTGAACCAGCCCAGCAGCTCTTCCCTTACAGTCAGTGAGATGAAAGATGGTGATAGTGACAGAGAATGTAGCGGCGAAAACTCTCAGAGTTTTTCAGGTAAGTCATCAATCCCATCGACCCTGCACTCAGAGATCCCCTTGGTCAGATTCCACCCTGTAACTCGATCAATGTTTGCGTTGCAGATTTGTCAGAGGGCAGTTCTCGGAGTCAAACACCAGTCAAACTGAAACCATTAGCAGGACCGTGTGAGGCAGATGATGTCTGTGAGGTCCCCGGACAGGGCGAGGCCCCTGAATTGGATGAGTACAGTGCAATGTCAGAGCAGATGCCCTGGAGCAGTGCTGAGGAATCCCTCTTCCGCGTGCTACACGGAACCTATTTCAACAACTTCTGTGCCATTGCCAGACTGATCCAAAGCAAGAGCTGTCGACAGGTGAGCAGAATGTTTCCCGAGCTGTTGCTGAGGTGTGGTATAGAGTGCAGCAGCAATATGATGGGAAATTGTGGATTTAGTGCGGAGACAAAGATGCTGCTTTCAATACTGGCAATGGTTTGTGCAGTAAATATTGAAAATTGTGTTTTATGCTTATTGCAAGTTAATGTGTTAAAATTCAAGTTAATACAGACAGAAAAGTATTTATAATGAGTCCAGGTTGGGGTATGGTCAAGCAGGAGGTGTCTGGACTTCAGTGAATAGTGGGGTTGTCAGGGGGAACCGTACCTGCACTCAGTATCACTGTCACAAATCTCTCTGACTCACAGCCACTGGAGCCAGTGAAAGCTGGACATGAAGGACAGGCAGGAGTTTCTGGACAGTTTGGTCAGATGTTGGTAACATCCGGAAGGAGGCTGCAGTTACAGGTTCAGGGATGGTGTGACCGGTAGCGTACAGGTGAGAACTACAGAAACTGATCCTAAACCACAGATTAGATAAGGGAAGGGAATGTGATGGCCCAGTGGTATTATCACTAGACCATTCATCCAGAAAGCTCTGAGAATCCTGGGTTCCAATCCCACCACGGCAGATAGTGATATTAGAACATAAGAACATAAGAAATAGGAGCAGGAGTAGGCCATCTGGCCCTTCGAGCCTGCCCCGCCATTCAATAAGATCATGGCTGATCTGTCGTGACTCAGCTCCACCTTCCCGCCCTCTCCCCATAACCCTTAATCCCCTCTCTTATCAAAAACCCATCAACCCGCTTCTTAAAAATATTTAGCGAGGCAGCCTCCACCACTTCAACGGGCAGAGAATTCCAGAGATTCACCACCCTTTGAGTGAAGAAGTTCCTCCTCAACTCTGTTCTAAACCGCCCCCCCTTTATCTTGAGGCTGTGCCCCCTAGTCCTACTGTCTTTTTTGAGCGGGAAGAGTCTCTCCACCTCTATCCTATCCATCCCATTCATCATCTTATACGTCTCAATGAGATCTCCCCTCATTCTTCTAAACTCTAACGAGTACAAGCCTAGTTTATTCAGCCTCTCCTCATAGCTCAATCCCCTCAACTCCGGTATCAGCCGAGTAAACCTCCTCTGCACTCCCTCCAGGGCCAAAACATCCTTGCGCAGGTGCGGCGCCCAAAACTGCACACAGTACTCCAGCTGCAGCCTCACCAATGCCCTATACAGCTGCAGCAAGACCTCCCTACTTTTATATTCAATCCCCTTCGCTATGAAGGCCAGCATCCCATTCGCCTTCCTGACCACCTGCTGCACCTGCAAGCTGGGTTTTTGCGACTCATGCACAAGGACCCCGAGGTCCCTCTGCACCGTCGCCTGCTGCAGTTTTTCGCCCCGTAAGTAATAGTCCTTCCTACCATTCCTCCTACCAAAGTGGACCACCTCACACTTGCCAACATTAAATTCCATTTGCCATTTCCTGGCCCATTCGCCCAGCCTATCTAGATCCTTCTGCAGACTCTCCACACCCTCCGCACAATTTGCCTTTCCCCCAATCTTGGTGTCATCAGCAAATTTCGACACCCTGCACTCGGTTCCCTCCTCCAGATCATCTATATAAATGGTAAATAGCTGAGGCCCCAGCACCGACCCCTGGGGCACCCCACTAGTCACCAACCGCCAATCCGAATAGCATCCATTGACCCCCACTCTCTGCCTCCTATTTGACAACCAATCCTCTATCCATGCTAACACCCTACCCCCAACTCCATGTCCCCTGACCTTCTGCAATAACCTCTTGTGAGGTACCTTGTCAAACGCCTTCTGAAAATCCAGAAAGACCACATCCACCGGCTCTCCTCCATCCACTGCCCTAGACACATCCTCATAGAACTCCAGTAAATTTGTCAGACACGACTTCCCTTTAATGAAACCGTGTTGCGTCCGCCCTATCAAGCAATTCCCCTCAAGATGCCTCGCTATTTCCTCCTTAATGATGGTTCATTAGAATTCAGTAAGTATCTCTGGAATGAAGGATCTACTGGTGACCATGAAACCATTATCGATTATCAAAGGAACATTTATTCCTTTATAAGCAAAGAGAGTTCCATTCAGTGTGTTGCCCCCCTAGTGAAAGTGAAAGACATTTTTTTAAATGTGTTTATTGAAGATTTTCTTATATTTTATATAGCAAACAAACACAGATACAGATCAACACAGTGCTCATAAGAACATAAGAAATAGGAGCAGGAGTAGGCCATCTAGCCCTTCGAGCCTGCCCCGCCATTCAAAAAGATCATGGCTGATCTGAAGTGGATCAGTTCCACTTTCCCGCTTTCTCCCCATAACCCTTAATTCCCTTGTCTGTCAGAGATCTATCTACCGTGACTGAAATATATTCAGTGAGGTAGCCTCCACCACTTCAACGGGCAGAGAATTCCAGAGATTCACCACCCTTTGAGTGAAGAAGTTCCTCTTCAACTCCGTTCTAAACTGTCCCCCCCTTTATCTTGAGGCTGTGCCCTCTAGTCCTGCTATCCTTTCTAAGCAGGAAGAATCTCTCTATCTCTACCCTATCCATCCCCTTCATTATCTTATACGTCTCTATAAGATCCCCCCTCAGCCTTCTAAACTCCAACGAGTACAGACCCAGTCTATTTAGTCTCTCTTCATAGTTCAACCCTCTCATCTCCGGTATCAGCCTAGTGAACCTCCTCTGCACTCCCTCCAAGGCCAAAATATCTTTGCGCAGGTGCGGCGACCCAAACTGCACACAGTACTCCAGCTGCGGCCTCACCAGTGCCCTGTACAGTTGCAGCAAGACCTCCCTGCTTTTATATTCAATCCCCCTCGCTATAAAGGCCAGCATCCCATTAGCTTTCTTGATCACCTGCTGCACCTGCAGGCTGGGTTTTTGCGACTCATGTACAAGGACCCCCAGGTCCCTCTGCACCGTAGCCTGCTGCAGCTTTTTGCCCTTTAAATAATAATCCCTCCGACTATTATTTCTGCCAAAGTGGATAACCTCGCATTTCCTAACGTTATGTTCCATCTGCCAGGTCCTCGCCCACTCACTCAGCCTATCCAGATCCCTCTGCAGACTTTCCACTCCCTCCACGCAATTTGCTTTCCACTCATCTTTGTGTCATCAGCAAATTCCATCACCCTACACTCAGCCCCCTCCTCCAGATCGTCTGTGTAAATGGTAAACATTTGAGGCCCCAGCACCGATCCCTGTGGCCTCCACTGGTCACCAACTTCCAACCAGAATAACACCCATTGATACCAACTCTCTGCTTCCTATTAGACATCCAATCCTCTATCCACGCTAACACCTTACCCCCAACTCCATGCTCCCTAACCTTCTGCAGCAACCTTTTGTGCGGCATCTTATCGAACGCCTTCTGGAAATCTAGAAACACCACATCCACCGGTTCCCCTCTGTCTACCGCACTAGTCACATCCTCATAGAAATCCAATAAATTCGTTAAGCACGACTTCCCGTTAACGAATCCGTGCTGCGTCTGCTCTATCAAACCATTCTTTTCTAGGTGCCTCGCTATTTCTTCTTTGATGACGGATTCAAGCATTATTCCAACTACAGACGTTAAACTAACCGGCCCATAATTCCCTGCCTTTTGTCTGCTTCCTTTTTTAAACAGCGGCGTAACATTAGCCGTTTTCCAATCTTCCGGCACTTCCCCGGAGTCTAGCGAATTTTGATAAATAATTAATGAGGCATCTGCTATCACCTCTGCCATTTCCTTCAGAACCCTGGGATGCATTCCATCCGGTCCCGGGGACTTGTCCACCTTCAGTCCCGTTCGTCTACCAGGCACTACCTCTCTAGTGACAATAATTGCATTAAGGACCTCATTTCCTACCATCCCTCTATCTTTAATATTCGGTAAGCTATTTGTGTCCTCCTCCATGAAGACCGACACAAAAAACTTCTTTAAAGCCTCAGCCATTTCCTCGTTACTCACCGCTAAATCTCCCCTCTCGTCCTCCAAGGGTCCAACATTCACTCTAGCCAGTCTCTTTTCTATATTTATAAAAACTTGTGTACGTTGTCATGTGTACATTCCAACACGACTGGGCACAGGGTGGCCAGAGAACAAGTACCTGGTAACCCCAGCACACACTCTGCCTGAGTTCTGTCTAATTGCACTAGTAATGATGGTAATAATATAAAAACAAAAAGACAGAGGAATGCCACTGGAGAACCAACGGAGCGCGCAAGCAGCCCAGGCTACAAACTAGTGAGCAGAGAAAGGAAAGAGAGTCAGCAAAAGAGAGAGAAGAAAGAGAGGGAGAAGAGAGAAGTTCTCATGTTGGTCCCCATGCCTTAGCAGGATGGGTGGGTATACTCAGCTCAACGGCCAGGGTACGTCCACCAATTGGGGAAGGGGGTTTCTGTGGGAGCACCTGGAGTCCTGGGGCTATCGGGTATCAACTCACCCAGCTCCAACTGCACCATCCCAACAGGCGCTCAAAATGGTTGCCAGGTGTTATAGAACCTAGCAGTGGACCCATGTAACATGTACCTCATCTTCTCCAGCTTAATGGTATCTATCACCTCCTTCACCCACTGTGAATGTGTTGGGGGTGCACCTGATTTCCTAAACAGGATTAGTCGTCTTGCCAGGAGTGTAGTGAAAGCTACAAAATCCGCTTATAATTTTGGCAGCAGCAGATTTAAAGGCACAACCTCAAACAGGGCAGCCTGGGGGAATGCACTTATGTCCTGATCTAGTGTTGCCGCAGTCATCTCAAATATTGATGTCCAGTAGTTATACAGTGATGAGCAAGCCCAGAGGGTGGCAGGAGCTTGCTGGCACCGTACACAAGTGGGGCTTGTGTCTGGTACATTCTAGAGAGTCTAAACCTATTTAGCTATGCTCCTTCACAGATCATAGCTAAATAGGTTTAGACTCTCTAGAATGTACCACTCCTTCACACATTGTATCACACCCAGCTTGGCACATATTGAGGAGCTTGAAAAGAGAGAGGGAGGGGACCCCATTGCTGTGACCCATATTTAGATGAATAGTATTGGGAAGAGTCAACAAAGAACCTTTGTTTCAGGAACTAGGAGCAAAAATTAAGGAACAGGCCAGCACCGTGGCACAGTGGTTAGCACTGCTGCCTCACTGCTGGCTAGATAAATGGGGTTATGGGGATAGGTGTGATTGTTGTCGGAGCAGACTGGATGGACTGAATGGCCTCCTCCTGCACTGTAAGAATTCTATGATTCTCTGACCTCAAGGGTTTTAAAATCTGGATTTTTAGACTGGCAGTGTACGTATTGACAGTAAGACGTCTGACAACACCAGGTTTAAGCTACACATCTTCACCTGTGACACCTGATGAAGGACAAACCCTGAAAACTTGGGAGTTTAAATCCAACCAATTTATTTGCTAGTAAACTTACAGCGCTCACCCGGCTAGTTACTGACGGATAAACAGCGCTCACCGGGCTAGTTACTGATGGATAAACAGCGCTCACCCGGCTAGTTACTGACGGATAAACAGCGCTCACCCGGCTAGTTACTGACGGATAAACAGTGCTCACCCGGCTAGTTACTGACGGATAAACAGCGCTTACCCGGTTAGTTACTCACGGATAAACAGTGCTCACCCGGCTAGTGACTGACGGATAAACAGCGCTCACCAGGCTAGTTACTGACGGATAAACAGCGCTCACCCGGCTAGTTACTGACGGATAAACAGCGCTCACCCGGCTAGTTACTGACGGATAAACAGCGCTCACCAGGCTAGTTACTGACGGATAAACAGCGCTCACCCGGCTAGTTACTGACGGATAAACAGCGCTCACCAGGCTAGTTACTGACGGATAAACAGCGCTCACCCGGCTAGTTACTGACAGATAAACAGCGCTCACCCGGCTAGTTACTGACAGATAAACAGCACACACCCGGCTAGTTACTGACGGATAAACAGCGCTCACCCGGCTAGTTACTGACGGATAAACAGCGCTCACCCGGCTAGTTACTGACGGATAAACAGCGCTCACCCGGCTAGTCACTGACAGATAAACAGCGCTCACCCGGCTAGTTACTGACAGATAAACAGCGCTCACCCGGCTAGTTACTGACGGATAAACAGCGCTCACCCGGCTAGTTACTGACGGATAAACAGCGCTCACCCGGCTAGTTACTGACGGATAAACAGCGCTCACCCGGCTAGTTACTGACGGATAAACAGCGCTCACCCGGCTAGTTACTGACGGATAAACAGCGCTCACCCGGCTAGTTACTGACGGATAAACAGCGCTCACCCGGCTAGTTACTGACGGATAAACAGCGCTCACCCGGCTAGTTACTGACAGATAAACAGTGCTCACCCGGCTAGTTACTGACGGATAAACAGTGCTCACCCGGCTAGTTACTGACGGATAAACAGTGCTCACCTTGCTAGTTACTGACGGATAAACAGCGCTCACCCGGCTAGTTACTGACGGATAAACAGCGCTCACCCGGCTAGTTACTGACAGATAAACAGTGCTCACCCGGCTAGTTACTGACGGATAAACAGTGCTCACCCGGCTAGTTACTGACAGATAAACAGCGCTCACCTGGCTAGTTACTGACGGATAAACAGTGCTCACCCGGCTAGTTACTGACGGATAAACAGCGCTCACCCGGCTAGTTACTGACGGATAAACAGCGCTCACCCGGCTAGTTACTGACGGATAAACAGCGCTCACCCGGCTAGTTACTGACAGATAAACAGTGCTCACCCGGCTAGTTACTGACGGATAAACAGTGCTCACCCGGCTAGTTACTGACGGATAAACAGTGCTCACCCGGCTAGTTACTGACGGATAAACAGCGCTCACCCGGCTAGTTACTGACAGATAAACAGCGCTCACCCGGCTAGTTACTGACGGATAAACAGTGCTCACCCGGCTAGTTACTGACGGATAAACAGCGCTCACCCGGCTAGTTACTGACGGATAAACAGCGCTCACCCGGCTAGTTACTGACGGATAAACAGCGCTCACCCGGCTAGTTACTGACAGATAAACAGTGCTCACCCGGCTAGTTACTGACGGATAAACAGTGCTCACCCGGCTAGTTACTGACGGATAAACAGTGCTCACCCGGCTAGTTACTGACGGATAAACAGCGCTCACCCGGCTAGTTACTGACAGATAAACAGCGCTCACCCGGCTAGTTACTGACGGATAAACAGTGCTCACCCGGCTAGTTACTGACGGATAAACAGCGCTCACCCGATTAGTTACTCACGGATAAACAGTGCTCACCCGGCTAGTTACTGACGGATAAACAGCGCTTACCCGGTTAGTTACTCACGGATAAACAGTGCTCACCCGGCTAGTGACTGACGGATAAACAGCGCTCACCCGGCTAGTTATGACGGATAAACAGCGCTCACCCGGCTAGTTACTGACGGATAAACAGTGCTCACCCGGCTAGTTACTGACGGATAAACAGCGCTCACCCGGCTAGTTACTGACGGATAAACAGCGCTTACCCGATTAGTTACTCACGGATAAACAGTGCTCACCCGGCTAGTTACTGACGGATAAACAGCGCTTACCCGGTTAGTTACTCACGGATAAACAGTGCTCACCCGGCTAGTGACTGACGGATAAACAGCGCTCACCCGGCTAGTTATGACGGATAAACAGCGCTCACCCGGCTAGTTACTGACGGATAAACAGTGCTCACCCGGCTAGTTACTGACGGATAAACAGCGCTCACCCGGCTAGTTACTGATGGATAAACAGCGCTCACCCGGCTAGTTACTGACGGATAAACAGTGCTCACCCGGCTAGTTACTGACAGATAAACAGCGCTCACCCGGCTAGTTACTGACGGATAAACAGCGCTCACCCGGCTAGTTACTGACGGATAAACAGCGCTCACCCGGCTAGTTACTGACGGATAAACAGCGCTCACCCGGCTAGTTACTGACGGATAAACAGCGCTCACCCGGCTAGTTACTGATGGATAAACAGCGCTCACCCGGCTAGTTACTGATGGATAAACAGCGCTCACCCGGCTAGTTACTGACGGATAAACAGCGCTCACCCGGCTAGTTACTGACGGATAAACAGCGCTCACCCGGCTAGTTACTGACAGATAAACAGTGCTCACCCGGCTAGTTACTGACAGATAAACAGCGCTCACCCGGCTAGTTACTGACGGATAAACAGCGCTCACCCGGCTAGTTACTGACAGATAAACAGTGCTCACCCGGCTAGTTACTGACGGATAAACAGTGCTCACCCGGCTAGTTACTGACGGATAAACAGTGCTCACCCGGCTAGTTACTGACGGATAAACAGCGCTCACCCGGCTAGTTACTGACAGATAAACAGCGCTCACCCGGCTAGTTACTGACGGATAAACAGTGCTCACCCGGCTAGTTACTGACGGATAAACAGCGCTTACCCGATTAGTTACTCACGGATAAACAGTGCTCACCCGGCTAGTTACTGACGGATAAACAGCGCTTACCCGGTTAGTTACTCACGGATAAACAGTGCTCACCCGGCTAGTGACTGACGGATAAACAGCGCTCACCCGGCTAGTTATGACGGATAAACAGTGCTCACCCGGCTAGTTACTGACGGATAAACAGTGCTCACCCGGCTAGTTACTGACGGATAAACAGCGCTCACCCGGCTAGTTACTGACGGATAAACAGCGCTTACCCGATTAGTTACTCACGGATAAACAGTGCTCACCCGGCTAGTTACTGACGGATAAACAGCGCTTACCCGGTTAGTTACTCACGGATAAACAGTGCTCACCCGGCTAGTGACTGACGGATAAACAGCGCTCACCCGGCTAGTTATGACGGATAAACAGCGCTCACCCGGCTAGTTACTGACGGATAAACAGTGCTCACCCGGCTAGTTACTGACGGATAAACAGCGCTCACCCGGCTAGTTACTGATGGATAAACAGCGCTCACCCGGCTAGTTACTGACGGATAAACAGTGCTCACCCGGCTAGTTACTGACAGATAAACAGCGCTCACCCGGCTAGTTACTGACGGATAAACAGCGCTCACCCGGCTAGTTACTGACGGATAAACAGCGCTCACCCGGCTAGTTACTGACGGATAAACAGCGCTCACCCGGCTAGTTACTGACGGATAAACAGCGCTCACCCGGCTAGTTACTGATGGATAAACAGCGCTCACCCGGCTAGTTACTGATGGATAAACAGCGCTCACCCGGCTAGTTACTGACGGATAAACAGCGCTCACCCGGCTAGTTACTGACGGATAAACAGCGCTCACCCGGCTAGTTACTGACAGATAAACAGTGCTCACCCGGCTAGTTACTGACAGATAAACAGCGCTCACCCGGCTAGTTACTGACGGATAAACAGTGCTCACCCGGCTAGTTACTGACGGATAAACAGCGCTCACCCGGCTAGTTACTCACGGATAAACAGTGCTCACCCGGCTAGTTACTGACGGATAAACAGCGCTCACCCGGCTAGTTACTGACGGATAAACAGCGCTCACCTGGCTAGTTACTGACGGATAAACAGCGCTCAACCGGCTAGTTACTGACGGATAAACAGTGCTCACCCGGCTAGTTACTGACGGATAAACAGCGCTCACCCGGCTAGTTACTGACGGATAAACAGTGCTCACCCGGCTAGTTACTGACGGATAAACAGCGCTCACCCGGCTAGTTACTGACGGATAAACAGCGCTCACCCGGCTAGTTACTGACGGATAAACAGCGCTCACCCGGCTAGTTACTGACGGATAAACAGCGCTCACCCGGCTAGTTACTGACGGATAAACAGCGCTCACCCGGCTAGTTACTGACGGATAAACAGCGCTCACCCGGCTAGTTACTGACGGATAAACAGCGCTCACCCGTCTAGTTACTGATCGATAAGGATTGTTTACCAGTTTAGTTACTGGTTAATAGAATGTTTTTATGTGACCGAATACCGAGAGGTCTCTGCATTGTCAGATTATCTGTTTTAAGACCCAGGTTTTTTTTGCTTTATTCATTCAAAGTTCTGCAGTAATTTCACACAGCAATATTGGAAATCTATAACTTTCTTGCCTGACAGCCTGAGAACACTGGGCTTCAGTCTGAGTTTTCAGCTCAGGGCAGAGATGTAATTGTGTGTGTGGGAAATGGAAGGCAGAGTTCTGATTTTGGGCAGTGATAGGTGGAGCTTTAAGCAGCTTTGAGTGATGTCCTCTTGTATTGATGGCCCTGGCTGTGATACAGTGTCTTCCCTGTCACCTTCCCAGGTGTACGAGTTTGCAGTGAGAGAATCGTTAATCATTCACAAAGTGCCGACTGATGACCAGGTCCTGTCCCCACCCAAAAAAAAGAGAAAACACAGGTTAGTGTGTGCAGGTAATCAGGGGTGGGATGGGGGGATTGATCGGGTGGGGGTTGAGCGGGTGGCGGTGGGGTGAGGATGAATGAGAGGGAGTGTGGGGGTGAGGGAGGGGAGTGGGGACAGTTTCGCAGGAGGCCCTGGGTGGAGAATATGAATAGAATGGGGGGGCGTGAGGCGGTTGTTCCGGTTTGTACAAGAAGCAGTCAGAATGCAGTGAACAGTCAGCTCCTCGATCTGAATACAACCAAACATTACCTTCAACTCCACTTTCTGGCTCCATCCCATAACCTTTGATTTCTGAAGTCTCCAAATGCTATTGCCCAGTCTGTAATAAACTCTGAGTGGATGTGTCCAGAGAATTCCAAAAATTCACAACTCTCTGCGGAAGAAATGTGATTCACCCTGAAACTCTGTCACCAGTTCAAACCCTGTCGCCTGAGAATACAACCTGTCCACATCGATTCTGTCAAACCGTCCTCAGAATGTTTCATTGTGATCACATTGTAATAAACTCACAGCATCAGATTAAAGTCCAACAGGTTTATATTGTAGCTACCAAATAAACCTATTGGACTTTAACCTGGTGTTGTGAGACTACTTACTGTGTCCACCCCAGTCCAACGTCAGCAACTCCACATCAAGTCTTTGTAATAATCTCCAGGGGATACTGGCTCACCTTACTCAGTGCTCACTGACAGGACAATCCCCTCAATCACCCCAGCAATCAGCCAGTTGCATTTCGCTTGCTCCCTCTTTGAGGTAAGTGCCTCCTTTCTTTGGGATGGATAAGCTGCACAGCTGCTCCAGGTGTTACCTCAACACGAACGGAGAAATCGTTGTAAGACTTTCTTTATTATTATCCTTTTGTAAGAAAGACTCTCCTGAAGTTAGCTTTCCGAGTTACACACTGTACCTGTATATTGCCTTCCTGTCATTTGTGTACAGGGCATCCGAATTCCTCTCAAGCAATAGCCAGGACAAACATGCTTCCTGTAACTATCCTATCACACCCTGTAGAATTTTGTACATTTCAATGAGATCACCTCTCATTCTTTTGAACTCTTAAGAATCCAGGCCAAGTCTCCTCAATCTATCCTCATAGGACAATCTTGCCACCCCAGGGATTAGGCTGATGAACCTCCACTGCACTCATTCTTTGGCTAGTATATCCTTTCTTTGGCAAGGAGACCAAACCTTCACACAATACTCCAGATGTGGTCTCACCAGGGCGCTATACAATCGTAGCAGCTACATTTAAATCTCCTTGCAATAACGCCTAACATACTGTTTTCCTAATTGCTTACTGCATCTGTGTGTTAGCTTTCAGCACCTCATGAACAAGGAGACCCATGTCCCTTTGAACATCAACATTTCCCAATCTCTCCCCAGTTCTGTTTTTCATACAAATTGGATAACTTCAGTTTTTATAACCCATCTGTCATGGTCATGTCCATTCACTCAACCTCACACTTTGCATCCTCCTCGCAACTCACAACTCACATTCCCACCTAGTTTTGTGTCACAGGAAACTTGGAAATATTACGTGTGGTCCCCAATTTGGATTGTGAATCGCTGGGATTCGAGCATTGATCCTTGCTGTATCCCGCTAGTCACAGCCTCCCAACTAATAATGATCTGTACATCCTGATTCTGTTTTCTGACCATTTAGGAATCCTGTAGTCAATGCCAGGACATTCCCCCCAATTCCATCCTCTTCACTAATCTCCTGTGTGGGACCTATTGAAAGTTTTCTGAAAATCTGAACATGCCACAGTTCTTCCATCATGTTGCAACTGTACACAACTCTGGTGCGTCCGCACTTGGGAGTACTGTGTGCAGTTCTGGTCCCCACATTACAGGAAGGATGAGGCTTTGGAGAGGGTACAGAGGAAGTTTACCAGGATGTTGCCTGGTATGGAGGGGAGGTCCTAGGAGGAGAGACTGAGGGATTTGGGGTTGTTTTCGCTGGAAAGAAGGCGGCTGCGAGGGGACCTTATTGAAACATATAAGATAATTAGAGGTTTAGACAGGGTAGATAGTGATAGCCTTTTTCCTTGGATGGAGAAAGCCAGCACGAGGGGGCATGGCTTTAAATTAAGGGGGAGTAGTTAGAGGACGGATGTCAGGGGTAGGTTCTTTACCCAGAGGGTGGTGAGGGATTGGAATGCCCTGCCTGCTGCAGTTGTAAATGCGCCTAGTTTGGGGGCATTTAAGAGATCCGTGGATAGGTTTATGGACAAAAAGGGATTGGTTTAGGTTAGTGGGTTATTGTTTTTGTAATTGGTCGGCGCAACATCGTGGGCCGAAGGACCTGTTCTGCGCTGTAATGTTCTATGTTCTATGAAGAATCTCTCTACCTCTACCTTATCCATCCCCTTCATTATCTTATACGTCTCTATTAAGATCCCCCCTCATTCTTCTAAACTCCAACGAGTACAGACCCAGTCTATTTAGTCTCTCTTCATAGTCCAACCCCCTCATAGAACATAGAACATTACAGCACAAACAGGCCCTTCGGCCCTCGAGTTGCGCCGATCACATCAACCCCACCAATCTATAGACCTATCTATAACCCCCAATCCCATTAAACCCCATATACTCATCCAGAAGTCTTTTAAAAGACCCCAGCGAGTTCGCCTCCACCACCGATGACGGCAGCCGATTCCATTCACTCACCACCCTCTGAGTGAAAAAGTTACCCCTAACATCACCTTGTACTTCCCTCCTCGCACCTTAAATCTGTGTCCTCTCGTAGCGACCATTTCAACCCGGGGAAATAGCCTCTGAGAGTCCACCCTATCTATTCCTCTCAACATTTTATAAATTTCTATCAGGTCGCCTCTCAACCTTCGCCTCTCCAGGGAAAAGAGTCCCAGCTCCCTCAACCTATCTTCATAAGGCATGCCTCCCAGTCCAGGCAACATCCTTGTAAATCTCCTCTGCACCCTTTCAATAGCTTCTACGTCTTTCCTATAGTGAGGCGACCAGAACTGCGCACAGTACTCCAAATGAGGCCTGACAAGGGTCCTGTAAAGTTGCAGCATTACCTCCCGACTCCTAAACTCAATCCCTCGATTAATGAAGGCCAGTACACCATACGCCTTCTTGACCACCTCCTCCACCTGTGAGGCCGATTTAAGAGTCCTGTGGACCCGGACCCCGAGATCCTTCTGCTCTTCAAGACTCCTAAGACTCCTGCCTTTGATAGTGTACTCGTTCATCCCGGTATCATCTCTGGTATCATCTCTGGTATCAGCCTAGTGAACCTCCTCTGCACTCCCTGCAAGGCCAATATATCCTTCCGCAATATATCCTTCCGACCCAAACTGCACACAGTACTCCGGTTGTGGCCTCATCAGTGCCCTGTACAGTTGCAGCAAGACCTCCCTGCTTTTATATTCTATCCCCCTCGCTATAAAGGCCAACATTCCATTCGCCTTCTTGATCACCTGCTGCACCTGCAGACTGGGTTTTTGCGACTCATGCACAAGGACCCCCAGGTCCCTCTGCACCGTAGCATGCTGTAGCTTTTCGCCCTTTAAATAATAATCCCTCCTACTATTATTCCTGCCAAAGTGGATAACCTCACAGTTGCTAATATTGTACTCCATCTGCCAGGTCCTCGCCCACTCGCTCAGCCTATCCAGATCCCTCTGCAGACTTTCCACACCCTCCGCACAATTTGCTTTTCCACTCATCTTTGTGTCATCAGCAAATTTTGTCACCCTACACTCAGCCCCCTTCTCCAGATCATCTATATAAATGGTAAACAGTTCAGACCCCAGCACCGATCCCTGGGGCACTCCACTAGTCACCAACCGCCAATCAGAATAACACCCATTGATTCCAGCTCTCTGATTCCTATTAGACAGCCAATCCTCTATCCACGCTAACACCTTATCCCCAACTCCATGCACCCAAACCTTCTGTAGCAACTTTTTATGAGACGCCTTTATCAAACTTACCAGCCATGATTGGATGGCGAGTCTCAATGGGCCGAATGGCCAAATTCTGCTCCTATATCTTATGGTCTCATGGGTTGTGAATCTTTGGAATTCTCTAGTCTGGAGAGTTGTGCATGCTCTATCATTGAATATATTTAAGGCTGGGATAGACAGATTTTTGAATGAAGGAATGTTGGGGTTCATGGTCAGGTTATATTGAAGCTTAGTGATTGGAGCAGAGTAGATTCTGCAGCCTGTGTGTTTTACTCCTGCTCCTTATTCCTTCTATCTTGTGTCAGGTGAATATGGAGGAGCTGGCTGTTTATCGGCATGGTCTTGCTAGCTCGGGATGAGGCCTCCGGTTCAAATATAATCACATCGTCGGGAATCAGGCACTGCAGACATTTCTGGATGATGTGACGAGAGTTTCAATCCTTTCTGCTGTTGAATAAAAAGCCACAATGTTGTGTACACACAACACTGGCTTCTAATCAGCATCATGGATGTTAGAGTGGGTCACTGCTCACTACCCCAGGCTGTCAGATACCAGACCAGTGAGACAGTGACCAGTTCTGTATTTCACTTCCTAAATTCTAATTTATAAACATTGCAGCTGTTTAAATCTGCTTCTCGATTACAGACTGTGGGCAGCACATTGCAGGAGGATGCAGCTGAAGAAAGGTGAGTATCTCCAAACTGACTAAAATAATCCACAATAACCCTCATCTCAGTCTGTCATTTGTTGTGAACTCTGACCCCTTTCCCTCTGTGTGTGACTTCTGACTTTGTGCTTGTTCTGTGGGGTGGAGGTTTGGAGGAGGTTGTGGGGGTGTGAGCTGGGGGGAAGGGGGTCACTCAAGTTCATGTGTTTTTTAAACTTTTTGCACTTCCTTCTATTTCAGATAATTCATCCAATCAGGTTTACAATTATCAACCATGTGACCACCCCGAACGTACCTGTGACATCACCTGTCCCTGTGTCACCGCCCAGAATTTCTGTGAAAAATTCTGTCAGTGCAGCCCTGAGTGTGAGTTACATCGGAGGATCCAACACCCGGGGGGGGGGATCCAACACCCGGGGGGGCTGGGGGGGGGGATCCAACACCCGGGGGGGAGGATCCAACACCCGGGGGGCTGGGGGGGGGGATCCAACACCCGGGGGGGAGGATCCAACACCCGGGGGGCTGGGGGGGGGATCCAACACCCGGGGGGGGGTGGGGGGGGGATCCAACACCCGGGGGGGGGGGGGTGGGGGGGGGGATCCAACACCCGGGGGGGAGGATCCAACACCCGGGGGGGTGGGGGGGGGGATCCAACACCCGGGGGGGCTGGGGGGGGGGATCCAACACCCGGGGGGGGGGGGTGGGGGGGGGGATCCAACACCCGGGGGGGAGGATCCAACACCCGGGGGGGTGGGGGGGGGATCCAACACCCGGGGGGGGTGGGGGGGGGATCCAACACCCGGGGGGGGTGGGGGGGGGATCCAACACCCGGGGGGGGGGGTGGGGGGGGGGGATCCAACACCCGGGGGGGAGGATCCAACACCCGGGGGGGTGGGGGGGGGGATCCAACACCCGGGGGGGGTGGGGGGGGGATCCAACACCCGGGGGGGTGGCGGGGGGATCCAACACCCGGGGGGGGTGGGGGGGGGGATCCAACACCCGGGGGGGAGGATCCAACACCCGGGGGGGTGGGGGGGGGATCCAACACCCGGGGGGGCTGGGGGGGGGATCCAACACCCGGGGGGGGTGGGGGGGGGATTCAACACTCGGGGGGGAGGATCCAACACCCGGGGGAGCTGGGGGGGGATCCAACACCCGGGGGGGAGGATCCAACACCCGGGGGGGGTGGGGGGGGGATCCAACACCCGGGGGGGTGGATCCAACACCCGGGGGAGCTGGGGGGGGGATCCAACACTCGGGGGAGCTTGGGGGGGGAGGATCCAACACCCGGGGGGGGTGGGGGGGGATCCAACACTCGGTGGGGTGGGGGGGGGGATCCAACACCCGGGGGGCTGGATCCAACACTCGGGGGAGCTGGGGGGGGGGGGATCCAACACCCGGGGGAGCTGGGGGGGGATCCAACACCCGAGGGAGCTGGGGGGGGGGATCCAACACCCGGGGGAGCTGGGGAGGGGGGATCCAACACCCGGGGGGGTGGATCCAACACTCAGTGGGTGGGGGGGGGGGGCAGGGAATCCAACACTTGGGGGTGCTGGGGTGGGGTGCAGAGGGGGGATGTGATCGTTGGAGTCAAATGGACGGGTTGTAGGGTGAGGGAAGACTATGGGATTGGTCTTTGACCCACAGTCATTCACTATTTACATTAATGACCTGAGAGAAGGAGCAGATTGTGAGGTTTCCAGATTTGTCGTTGGTAAGAAGATAGGTGGTAATGATGAGGATATTGTCATTCTGCCACAGGATATAGATTGGGTGACTGAGTGAAAACCTGGCAAGTGGAATTTAATGTGGGGAACTGAGAGTTCATACACATTGATAGGAGGAATCAAAAGGCAGATTATCTAAATGGAGAGAAACTGCAGGTGAGTGAAATACAGAGGGATCTAGGTGTTCTAGTGCATGAGTCACAGAAAGCTAGCAAGCAAGTCCAATAAGTAGTTTGAAAGGTAAATGGCATTTTGCTCTTTATTGCAAAGGGATTTTGGGTTTAAAAATAGGGAGGTTTTGTCGCAATTGTACGGGATATTAGTGAGGCCTCACCTGGAATACTGCTTACAGTTTTTGGTCACCTTATCTGAAAAGGATATAGTAACATTGGAGGCAGTCAAAAGGAGATTCACCAGGCTAATTCCTGGGATGAGAGGGTTATCCTATCAAGAGAGACTAAATAGTCTGTGTCTGTATTCCTTGGGGTTTAGAAGAGTGAGGCGTGAGCTTATTCAAACACATAAGACCTTTAAGAAGCTTGATCGGGTAGGCGGTGAGAGGTTTTCACCAGTGGGACAGTCTCAAACAACAGAATGTTGCTACAAGATAAAGGGCTGGTTATTTAAAACTGAGGTGCATTGAAATTCCTTCTTGTAAAGAGTGGTGAATCTCCGGAAATCTCTGTCCCAAAGAGTGATAGAGGCTGGATCAATAGAGATATTTAAAGTGGAGGTGGATAAATATTTGATCGAGGAATAGAGGGCTATGGAAAAAGGCACAGTAAAGGAGCTGAGACTGGCGTAGATCAGCCATGGGCTTGATGGGGGTGCTATGAATTGGGGGATGTAGGGGTGGGGAGGGTTGCGGGAGAGAGGGTGCTGTGGATTGTGGTGGTGGGGATAGGTGGGTGTGCTGTGGGTTGGGGGGTAGTGGGAATGGGTGAGGGTGTGCTGTGGGTTGGGGGTGGGGATGGGTTGGGTTGCTGTGGGTTGGGGGGTAGTGGAGATGGGAGGGGGTGCTGTGGGTTGGGGGTGGGGGGGATGGGTGGGTGTGCTGTGGGTTGGGGGGTGGGGGTGGGTTAGGTTGCTGTGGGTTGGGGGGTAGTGGGGATGGGCAGGGGTGTGCTGTGGGTTGGGAGTGGGGATGGGTTGGGTTGCTGTGGGTTGGGGGGTAGTGGGGATGGGCGGGGGTGCTGCGGGTTGGGGGGTGGGGATGGGTGGGTGTGCTGTGGGTTAGGAGGTAGTGGGGATGGGCGGGGGTGCTGCGGGTTGGGGGGTGGGGATGGGTTGGGTTGCTGTGAATTGGGGGATATAGTTGTGGGGAGGGTTGCGGGAGAGAGGGTGCTGTGGGTTGTGGTGGTGGGGATGGGTGGGGATGCTGCGGGTTGGGGGGTGGGGATGGGTGGGTGTGCTGTGGGTTGGGGGGTAGTGGGGATGGGCAGGGGTGTGCTGTGGGTTCGGGGGTAGTGGGGATGGGTGAGTGTGCTGTGGGTTGGGGGGTAGTGGGGATGGGTGGGGGTGCTGTGGGTTGGGGGGTAGTGGGGATGGGCGGGGGTGCTGTGGGTTGGGGGGTGGGGATGGGTGGGTGTGCTGTGGGTTGGGGGGTAGTGGGGATGGGTTGGGGTGCTGTGGGTTGGGGGAGGGGGGGAAGGTGGATACGTGGGTTGGGGGGGTGAGGTTTTGAGCTAAATGGAATCTATGGGAGGGTTTCTAACGGGGTTCAGTGTTTGGCTCAGGTGGTGCTTGACTATAAATACAGCTTAAATCTGAAACTGGCACAATCAGCATCCAAAAAAGAGAAAAATACAGATAACTGATTATTCAGTTGGCACAGGCCTTGTGGAGACTGCAATTCGAAGCTGGCACTGACTGGGCAGTAGGCCTGAGGCTGAAGGAGAATCAGCTGGAGACAGGCCTGAGTGTTAGAATAATCGCAGTCTGTTAACCAGCATTGCAGGCTTTAAATCTAATGTCATTCGTATGAGTTGTAGCAGAGACAGACTGGATACATTCAGCAACAGAGGTTAGGAAAAATTCCTGTTGAATATTTGAAACAGGAACAGGAGGCCATTCAGCCCCTCGGGACTGCTCTGCCATTCTGTGATGTAACTCCATGTGTTTTTATCTTAGGTCAGAATCGTTTTCCTGGTTGCCGCTGTAAAACTCAGTGCAACACGAAGCAATGTCCCTGTTACTTGGCTGTACGTGAGTGTGATCCCGATTTGTGCCAGACCTGTGGGGCCGCTGATCACTGGGACAGCAAGAACGTCTCCTGCAAGAACTGCAGCATCCAGCGTGGTCTCAAGAAGGTGCTGTCAAACTGCTTAAATGCCACCAAAACCACGAAATGAGCGTGGTGACCACTAGTTGGGTCTCCCTGTAGCCGGGGTCTCCCTGTACCTGGAGCTCTGAAATTAATCAGCTGCCTGAAAGTCCAGCCCATAATGCAGCAGGACACGGGCAGGCGGTTTATTGTTGGAGGAGTGGGAGCAGAGGACAGCAGCCAGTTTCCCCTCAGAACGAACGTTTCTCCTGGTGGCCAGTGTGGATTGTGAGGGAGGTCATTGCCAATTGGGGATCCGTTCCCAGGTGTGGAGTTGGTGGTGGGGGGAGGTACACTGGTCAGAAGGGTTCATTTGCAATGCTGTCCAGCTGCTGGGACTCTCTTGCCTGACCACCCCTGGATTTGGGTTTATCACAGTCTATATCACAAATCTATGGGATTCTCACTTATTTCTGTTTCCTTCCCAGCACCTGTTACTTGCTCCATCGGATGTGGCCGGTTGGGGAACTTTCATCAAGGATTCCGTGCAGAAAAATGAATTCATCTCGGAATATTGTGGAGAGGTTGGTTATGATCGTTGGAACGAAGGTGATAGTTCCCATGTGGCCAGAGTCAGGGTCTTTGTAGATCTAGTAGGAAGGGTTTACTGGGAGAGGTTAGAAGGAGCAGGAGGATGAGACTTTGGAGAAATTTGACAAAGGATGAGAATCAGTCACTCTTACTGTCCTAAACTCCAGCAGAAACAAACAGCAAATGTCCAGCCTGTTATCATGAGACAAAGGGGGGTCACAGCAGTGTATTGGCAGGCGGGAGGGTGGTTTGAAGTATGTATACTTTAATGCAAAGAGCATACGCAATAAGGCGGACGAACTTGCAGCCTGGATTGGTGCCTGGGACTTCAATGTTGTGGCCATTTCAGAGACATGGATGGAGCAGGGACAGGAATGGTTGTTGCAGGTTCCAGGGGATCAGATGTTTCAGTCAGAGCAGAGAAGGCGATAGAAGAAGGGGAGGCGTGGCATTGTTAGTCAAGGACAGTATTACGGTGGCAGAAAGGACGTTTGATGTGGACCTGTCTATTGAGGTAGTATGGGCTGAGATTAGAAACAGGAAAGGAGAGGTCACCCTGTTGGGAGTTTTTTATAGGCCTCCAAAAAGTTCCAGAGATGTAGAGGAAAGGATTGCAAAGATGATCCTGGATAGGTGCGAAAGTAACAGGGTAGTTATTATGGGGGACTTTAACTTTACAAATATCGATTGGAAAAGCACGTTAGAGGGGTCAGTTTTTGTCCAATGTGTGCAGGAAGGTTTCCTGACACAGTATGTAGATAGGCCAACAAGAGGTGAAACTACATTGGATTTGGTACTGGGTAATGAACCAGACCAGGCGTTAGACTTGGAGGTAGGTGAGCACTTTGGTGACAGTGATCACAATTTGGTTACGTTTACCTTAGTGATGGAAAGGGATAGGCATATACCGAAGGGCAGAAGTTATAGCTGGGGGAAAGGTAATTATTAGGCTATTAGATGAGATTTAGGATCCATAGGGTGGAGTAGGAAATTGCAGGGGCTGGGAACATCTGAAATGTGGAGCTTATTCAAGGAGCAGCTACTGCAGGTCCTTGATAAATATGTACCTGTCAGGCAGGGAGGAAGTGGTTGAGCGAGGGAACCGTGGTGTACTAAGGAAGTTGAATCTCTGGTGAAGAGGAAGAAGGAGGCTTATGTAAAGATGAGATGTGAAGGCTCAGTTAGGGCACTGGGGAGTTATAAATTAGCCAGGAAGGAGCTAAAGAGAGAGTTAAGAAGAGCTAGAAGAGGACATGAGAAGACTTTGGCGGATAAGATCAAGGAAAATCCTAAAGCTTTCTATAGATATGTCAAGAATAAAAGATTGGTTAGGGCAAGATTAGGGCCAGTCAGGGACAGCAGTGGGAAGTTGTGCGTGGAGCCTGAAGAGATAGGAGAGGCACTGAATGAGTATTTTTCGTCAGTATTCACGCAGGAAAAAGTCAGTGTAGTTGAGGAGAATACTGCGATACCAGGTAGTAGACTAGATGGGATTGAGGTACATAAGGAGGAGGTTTTAGCAATTCTTGAGGGTGTGAAAACAGATAAGTCCCCAGGGCTGGATGGGATTTACCCTAGGATTCTCTGGGAGGAGATTGCAGAGCCTTTGGCTTTGATCTTCATGTTGTCATTGGCTACAGGTATAGTGCCGGAAGACTGGAGGATAGCAAATGTTGTCCCCTTGTTCAAGAGGGGGAGCGGAGACCATCCTGGGAATTATAGACTGGTGAGCCTTACTTTTGTTGTGGGCAAAGTTTTGGAAAGAATTATAAGGGATAGGATATATAATCATCTAGAGAGAAATAAATTGATTAGGGATAGTCCACACGGTTTTGTGAAGGGTAGGTCGTGCCTCACAAACCTTACTGAGTTTTTGGAAAAGGTGACCAAAGAGGTGGATAAGGGTAAGGCAGTTGATGTGGTGTATATGGATTTTAGCAAAGCGTTTGATAAGGTTCCCCATGGTAGGCTACTGCAGAAAATATAGATGCATGGGATTGAAGGTGATTTAGCAATTTGGATCCGGAATTGGCTAGCTGATAGAAGACAGAGGGTGGTGGTTGATGGGAAATATTCAACCTGGAGTTCAGTTACAAGTGGTGTACCTCAGGGATCTGTTTTGGGGCCACTGCTGTTTGTCATTTTTATAAATAACCTAGATGTGGGTGTAGAAGGATGAATTAGTAAATTTGTTGATAACACCAAAGTTGGAGGAGTTGTAGACAGTGAGGATGGATGTTACAGTTTGCAGAGGGACATAGATAAGCTGCAGAGCTGGGCTGAGAGGTGGCAAATGGAATTTAATACGGAAAAGTGTGAGGTGATTCACTTTGGTAAGAATAACAGGAGTACAGAATATAGGGCTAATGGAAGGACTCATAGTAGTGTTGATGAGCAGAGAGATCTCGGGGTATGTGTGCATAGCTCCCTGAAAGTTGGCACCCAGGTTGATAAGGTTGTTGAGAAGGCGTACGGTGTGTTAGCTTTTATTGGTAGAGGGATTGAATTTCGGAGCCGTGAGGTCATGTTACAACTGTACAAAACTCTGGTGTGGCCGCACTTGGAGCATTGCGTACAGTTCTGGTCGCCACATTGTAAGAAAGATGTGGAAGCATTGGAAGGGGTACAGAGGAGGTTTACCAGGATGTTGCCTGGTATGGTACATCATAAGGAAGGTCTTATGAGGAAAGGCTGAGGGACTTGAGGTTATTTTCATTGGAGAGAAGAAGGTTACGAGGTGACCTGATTGAGGCATACAAGATGATCAAAGGGTTAGATAGGGTGGACAGTGAGAGCCTTTTTCCTCGGATGGTGATGACTAACACAAGGGGACATAGCTTTAAATTAAGGGGTGGTAATTATAGGACGGATGTCAGAGGTAGGTTCTTGACTCAGAGGGTAGTAAGGGCGTGGAATGCCCTGCATGCAGCAGTTGTGGACTCGCCAACTTTAAGGGCGTTCAAATGGTCAGTGGATAGGCATATGGATAACATTGGAATAGTTTAGGTTAGAGGGTCATTAGATTGGTTTCACTGGTCAGTGCAACATCGAGGGCCGAAGGGCCTGTACTGCGCTGGAATGTTCTATGTTCTAAACCCTCTGGCTAGCAGATAGGAGACAGAGAGTGGTGGTTGATGGGAAATATTCGTCATGGAGTTCGGTTACGAGTGGTGTGCCTCAGGGATCTGTTTTGGGGCCACTGCTGTTTGTAATTTTTATTAATGATCTGGATGAGGGTATAGTTGGGTGGATTAGTAAGTTTGCTGATGACACCAAAGTCGGAGGTGTGGTAGATTGTGAGGAAGGGTGTCATAGTTTGCAGGATGACTTAGATAGGTTGCAGAGCTGGGCTGAGAGGTGGCGGATGGAGTTTAATGTGGAGAAGTGTGAGGTAATTCATTTCGGTAGGAATAACAGATGTGTTGAGTATAGGGCTAACGGGAGGACTTTGAATAGTGTGGAGGAGCAGAGGGATCTAGGTGTATGTGTACATAGATCCCTGAAAGTTGGGAATCAAGTGGATAAGGTTGTTAAGAAGGCATACGGAGTTTTGGCGTTTATTGGTAGGGGGATTGAAGTTAGGAGTCGCAGCGTCATGATGCAACTGTACACATCTCTGGTGCGGCCGCACTTGGAGTTTTGTGTGCAGTTCTGGTCCCCACATTACAGGAAGGATGTGGAGGCTTTGGAGAGGGTGCAGAGGAGGTTTACCTGGATGTTGCCTGGTATGGAGGGGAGATCCTATGAGGAGAGACTGAGAGATTTGGGGTTGTTTTCGCTGGAAAGAAGGCGGCTAAGAGGGGATCTCATTGAAACATATAAGATGATTAGAGGTTTAGACAGGGTAGATAGTGATAGCCTTTTTCCTAGGATGGAGAAAGCTAGCACGAGGGGGCACGATTTTAAATTAAGGGGGGGTAGTTATAGGACAGATGTCAGGGGTAGGTTCTTTACCCAGAGGGTGGTGAGGGACTGGAATGCCCTGCCAGCTGCAGTTGTAAATGCTCCTAGTTTGGGGGCGTTTAAGAGATCTGTGGATAGGTTTATGGATGAAAAGGGATTGGTTTAGGCTAGTGGGTCATTGTTTTGTAACTGGTCGGCGCAACATCGTGGGCCGAAGGGCCTGTTCTGCGCTGTAATGTTCTATGTTCTATGTTCTAAACCCCATTCCAGTTGTTATTCCAGCAAATCTCCCAACACATTTATATCCTTCCTTAAATAAGGAGACCAAGAATTGACACACAACTCCAGACAAGGCCTTACCAATGCCGTCTGCAACTGAAATGTAACCTCCCTTTGCTTGCATTCAATTCCATTCGCAATAAACAATAACACTTCAAAAATACTTTCTTTTTCTCTTTTTTATTATCGTTGCCAAAGTGGACAAGTTCTTTTCCAACATTTTACACCACTTCTCAGATCTTTGTTCACTCTCCTAACTTCTCTGTATTCTTCTGTAGTTTCCTTATGTCCCCTTCAGAATTTACTTGCCTCTCTTCCTGTCATTGGCAAATTTAGCAACCATCCCAGTCCCTTTATCTAAGTCATTTATATAAATTGTAAACAGTTGATGTCCCAACATTGAATCCTTTGATACACCACTCATTACATCCACCAACCAGAAAGAAACTCATTTACACCGAATCTCTATTCCTGTTAGCCAGTTAATCTTCTGCCTGTGTCAATATGTTACTCTACATCATGAGCTTTGATGTGGTTCCTTATCAAATGTTTTCTGGAAATATAAATACAGTACACAGTCCCTCTACATCCACAGCACATGTGACACCATCAAAGAACTCCAATAAATTGGTTAATTATGATTTCCCTTTCACAAAACCATGTTGACTCTGCCTGATTACTTTGAATTATTCTAAGTGCCGTGCTGTAATGTCTTTATAAATGGCTTTTAGCATTTCCCCTATGACAGATGTTAGACCAACTAGGGCCAGTATGTTCCTGCATTCTACATCGCTCCCTTTTTGAATTAAGGTTTTGATTTAATTTGATTTATTAGTGTCACATGTATTAGTATGCTGTGAGAAGTATTGTTTCTTGTGCACTACACAGACAAAGCATACCATTCAGAGAGATGGAAAGGAGAGTGCAGAATTGTAATGTTACAGTCATAACTAGGGTGTAGAGAAAGATTAATTTAATGGTAGATCCATTCAAAAGTCTGGCAGCAGGGAAGAAGCTGTTCTTGGATCAGTTGGTAAGTGTCCTCAGACTTTTGTTTCTTTTTCCCAACGGAAAAAAGTGGAAAAGAGAATGTCCAGGATACATGGGGTTCTTGATTTTGCTGACTGCTTTTCTGAGGCAGCGGGAAGTGTAGACAGAATCAATGGATAGGAGGCTGATTTGCATGATGGACTGGGCTTCGTTCATGACCCTTTATAATTTCTGCAGTCTTAGACAGAGCAGGGGTCATACTAGCTGTGATACAACCAAAAAGAATGTTTTCTATGGTGCATCTATAAAAGTTGGCGAGAGTTGTAGCAGACATGCCAAGTTTCCTTAGTAGACGCGTTGGTGGGCTTTCTTAACTATAGTGTCAGGGTAGGTTGTTGGTGAACTGGACACCTAGAAACTTGAAGCTCTCGACCCTTTCTACTTCATCCCTGTTGATGTAGACAGGGGCATGTTCTCCTTTATGCTTCCTGCAGTCGATGACAATCTCTTTTGTTTTACTGACGTTGAGGGACAGATTACTGTTGCTGCACCACTTCACCAGATTCTCTCTCTCATTCCTGTGCTCCATCTTGTTTGAGATCCGTCCCACCGCAGTGTTGTCATCAGCAAAATTGAAAATGAATTGGAGGGAAATTTGGCCACACGGTCAGAGGTGTAAAAGGATAGTAGGGGGCTGAGGACACAGTCTTATGGGGCACCAGTGTTGAGGTGATTGCGGAGGAGGTGTTGCTAGGAGATTGTCCCACTATGGCAGCACCCTCTTCCCTGGTACTGACGCCCCACAAACTAGAATCCACTTCTGCCCCATGCATTCATCTCTTCGATCTTATTTTCCCAGTGCCAATTTGCTTCTGCTTCTTGGTTTGGCACTGGCTCCCCATACTGACTATCAGAGCCTCTGTCCTTGTGCTGCCTCTGACCCTGGTACATAGAACATAGAACACTACAGCACAAACAGGCCCTTCGGCCCACGAGTTGTGCCGATCACATCAACACCTATCTATAACCCCCAACCCCATAAAACCCCATATACTCATCCAGAAGTCTTTTAAAAGACCCCAGCGAGTTCGCCTCCACCACCACTGACGGCAGCCGATTCCATTCACTCACCACCCTCTGAGTGAAAAACTTACCCCTAACATCACTTCTGAACTTCCCTCCCCGCACCTTAAATCTGTGTCCTCTCGTAGCGACCATTTCAACCCGGGGAAATAGCCTCTTAGAATCCAACCTATCTATTCCTCTCAACATTTTATAAACTAACATGGTACTAACATGGACCGCAACAACTGTGTCCTCCCCCTCCCACTGCAAGCTCCTGTCCAGCCCAGAGTAGATGTCCCAAACCCTGGCACCAGACAGCAATACAGCCATCTGAACCTTTGTCCTTTGCTGCAGTAAGATAGTGAATCTTCCCACAGAGCGTTGGTGCCGGCACATTGAATATGTCCAAGGCCAAGTTCCACAGATTTTTCATTGTACTGAGAGTGAAGTGTTAGAAAATGGAGTTAAACTATAATGGATTGGATAGTGGGGCTTGAGGAACCAAATCTTCTGATGATGTAATGTGTCAGGTTTCCATGCATACTCTTTTGCTGTTGGTCTGTAGCCTCCGATCTGGAAAATTCTTTAAATCTGCCCAGTTGCAGGTTGGGGCAGAGCCGGGGGCTGGGTCGGGGACCGGATTAGCTCAGGGATATGGCTGGGTCAGGGGTTAGGGATAGGGTCGGGGGCAGAGTTGGGGCTGCACTGGGCCAGTTTCGATCTCGCTGGGCCACACTGGGCTGGGCTGTGGGATATAAACAAGGTGCAGTTACTAATGGTTAATCTTTTTCTTGCAGATAATATCTCAGGATGAAGCTGACCGACGTGGGAAAGTTTACGATAAATACATGTCCAGCTTTCTCTTCAATCTAAACAATGGTCAGCACTCGCGGCAGTTACTGTTTCACTTTCTGATTGAGGTGATGCTGGAGATGTTACTCACTGCTGGCTGTCAGGGAGTTGGAGAGTTACGATACTCACTGCAGGATTATGTAGCCCTGGCTCGGATCTTGCAATAGATTCCCAGTGAGATGTCACTGGGCTAGTGATCCTGAGGCCCACGGTAATTCCCCCGAGATCTGGGTTGAAATCCCACCACAGCAGGTGGTGAAATTTAAAATATCTGGAATTAAAATTCTAATCATGACCAAAAAAACATTTTCAGATGTTGTCAAACTGACCTGGTTCACGAAGTCTGTCATCTTTACCTGGCCTGCCCTACGTGTGACTCCAGACCCCCAGTAATGTCATAATCTTATAGAGGTCTAAAGCACAAAAAGGCCCTTCAGCCCATTGGGTTTTTGCTGGTCAGAGACAAACCAGCCAGTTTAGCAGTTGGCCTGTCGCTTTGTCTACCTTCTTAAATGTTATTGTTAAAGTTTATTTATTAGTGTCACAAGTAAGGCTTACATTAACGCTGCAATAAAATTACTGTGAAATTCCCCTAGTCGCCACACTCTGGCGCCTGTTCGGGTCAGTGCACCTAACCAGCACATCTTTGGACTCAGAGGAAACTGGAGCACCTGGAGGAAACCCATGCAGACATGGGGAGAACGTGCAGACTCCACGCAGACAGTGACCCAAGCTGGGAATCGAACCCAGGTTCCTGGCGCTGTGAGGCTGTGCCGCTAACCGCTGTGCCACCGTGCTACTCTATGAGCATCTCTGTTTCACCACATTTCAGGCAGTGAGTTCCAGACTCCCACTACCCTTTGGGGAAAAGGTTTTTCCTCACATTCCTCAAAACTCCTGTCATTATTTTACATCTTTGCTCCCACCAAGGGGAACGGTTTCTTGTTGTCTATCTTTGCCCCTCATAATTGTATACTTTTCAATCCTAATCACCGCCCCCCACCTCCCATTTCCCCTGACCCAAGGAAAATCTCTCTTCATGAATAATACTCTGCAGCCCAGCTCCATCCTGGTAAATCTCCTCTGCACTCTTCCCAGCGCTATCGCATTCTTCTGAACAAGTTGCTTGGTTCAAGGACAATTAGAGATGGGCAATAAATACCAGCCCAGTCAGCGATGCCCATGTCCCATGAATGAATTTTTAAAAAAAGATGTCCTGCAATGAGGAGTTTATCTGGATCTTTCACAATTAGATTGTTCTCTTTGGAGGGTCAATGTGGAGACTGGAGAGAGGTTGGGGAGAGATTCAAAGGTCATCAGTAATAGGAGCAGGAGTGGGTCATTTCACCCTCTCCCAAATCTGGTTTATCATTCAATAATGAAGGAGCAGCGCTCCAAAAGCTTGTGATTCTAAATAAATCTGGACTTTAGCGTAGTGTTGTGAGATTTCTTACTATTATCATTCAATAAGATCTCTGCTGATCTGATTGTGATTTTATTTCTACTTTCCTACTGTCTCACATAATCTCTGACTCTAGTAGATCAAAATCTGACCAATTCGGCCTTAAACATACTCTGACCTTAATCCTAACTCAGCTTCCACTGCTGTCTTTGGAAGAGAATACCAGCTACCCTCTGAGAGAATATATTCCTCAATGCTGTCACAATGGGAGACCCTCATCTTCCTTAATTCCAGATCCCCCTGAGAGGAAACATCTCAGCATCTGCTCTGTTAAAACTCTGTTATATGTTTCAATGAGATCACCTCTCATTATCTAAATTGGAGTCTGGGAGGAAGGGGTGGGGTATAGAACATAGAACACTACAGCACAAACAGGCCCTTCGGCCCATGAGTTGCACCGATCACATCAACCCCACCAATCTATAGACCTATCTTTAACCCCCAATCTCACTAAACCCCATATACTCATCCAGAAGTCTTTTAAAAGACCCCAGCGAGTTCGCCTCCACCACCACTGACGGCAGCCGATTCCATTCACTCACCACCCTCTGAGTGAAAAACTTACCCCTAACATCACTTCTGTACTTGCCTCCCCTTCAATCTGTGTCTGTGTAACTGGGATTCTACTCATTGAAGCTTTTATTCCTGTTTTGTAGATTTTGTTGTTGATGCAACGCGTAAAGGAAACAAAATTCGTTTTGCGAATCACTCCGTCAATCCCAACTGCTATGCTAAAGGTAAGAATCCAGACCGTCTTGGTACTGGGAGAGGTAAGGATCAAAGTGTGATTATATGAGATCAGATTTATAATCATCTAGAAAGGAATAATTTGATTAGGGATAGTCAACACGGTTTTGTGAAAGGTAACTCATGCCTTACAAACCATATTGAGTTCTTTTGAGAAGGTGACCAAAGAGTTGGATGAGGGTAAAGCAGTTGATGTGGTGTATATGGATTTCAGTAAAGTGTTTGACAATGTTCCCCACAGTAAGCTATTGCAGAAGATACGGAGGCATGGGATTGAGGGTGATTTAGCGGTTTGGATCAGGAATTGGCTAGCTGAAAGAGACAGAGGGTGGTGGTTGATGGGAAATATTCAACTTGGAGTTCAGTTACTAGTGGTGAACCTCAAGGATCTGTTTTGGGACCACTGCTGTTTGTCATTTTTATAAATTACCTGGATGAGGGTGTAGAACAAAGAACAACCCAGCACGGGAAACAGGCCCTTTGGCCCAATGAGCCCGCGCCGCCATCTTAACAAAGCATTTTCCTACACCTATCTTGACCCGTGTGTATGTGTATGGTTCCCCCATTGGAAACCAGATTCAGGGGAGAATAATTTAGGGACAATTTGGTACACCAATCAGCCTAAGAGCACATCTTTGGGGTGTGTGAGGAAACCGGAGCACCCGGAGGAAACCCACGCAACCACGGGGAGAATGCGCAAACTCCCACAGACACAGGCCCAAATCCATGTATCTGCACAGCAAACAGTGATAGTCACTGAGCTGTTGTGGTGCCCATCTGCTGGTCCAGGTTTAAGCACACACAACAACGTGAAGTACTAGGCCACTCTCGAAACCTCCAAGAGCAGCCCATGCACGACCCACCGTGTGCATGCCCCTCATTAGACAACAAGGTGGACCGACATACCTGCGGAGTAAAAGAGACACAAACATCAACACATGTAGCATTAGATTTCCAGTAACAACCTGCGGCTGTGACCCTTTTTAAAACCGTCTCCTATAACCCTCCATCCCTGTTTCCCTGATGCCTATCTAAGTAAACCTTAAACAAGTCCAGCGTACCTGCCTCCACCACCTTACTTGGTAGTGCATTCCATACCCCCACGACCCTCTGTGTGAAAAACCTCCCTCTAGTATCCATATTATACTTCTCCCCCCTTACCCTTAGCTCGTGACCCCTCGTGATATACACAGTGAGCACGTGAAAGCCTGCCACTGTTTATCTATACCCTTCATTATCTTATACACCTCTATCAGATGCCCCCTTAATCTCCGTCTTTCTAAGGAAAAGAGCCCCAGTTTACCCAATCTTTCCTCATAATCCAGTCCTTCCATACCAGGCAGCATCCTGGTAAACCTCCTCTGCACTCTCTCCAGGGCTCTTATACTCTAAGGATAGGTTAGTAAATTTGTGGATGACACTAAAGTCGGAGGAGTTGTAGACAGTGAGGATGGATGTTACAGTTTGCAGAGGGACATAGATAAGCTGCAGAGCTGGGCTGAGAAATGGCAAATAGAATTTAATGCGGAAAAGTGTGAGGTGATTCACTTTGGAATGAGTAACAGGAATACAGAGTACTGGGCTAATGTTAAGTTACTTGATAATGTGGATGAGCAGAGAGATCTCGGTGTCCATGTGCATAGATCCCTGAAACTTGGCACCCAGGTTGATAAGGTTGTTAAGAAGGCGTACGGTGTGTTAGCTTTTATTGGTAGAGGGTTTGAGTTTTGGAGCCGTGAGGTCATGTTGCAACTGTACAAAACTCTGGTGCGGCCGCACTTGGAGTATTGTGTACAGTTCTGGTCGCTGCATTATAAGAAAGACGTGGAAGCATTGGAAAGGGTGCAGAGGAGATTTACCAGGATGTTGTCTGGTATGGTGGGAAGGTCTTATGAGGAAAGGCTGTGGGACTTGAGGCTGTTTTCGTTAGAGAGAAGACGGTTAAGAGGTGTCGTAATAGAGGCATATGATGATCAGAGGATTGGATACGGTGGACAGTGAGGAAAAAGGCTCTCAAATGGAGATGGCTAGCACGAGGGGACATAGCTTTAAATTAAGGGATGATAGATATAGGACAGATGTCAGAGGTAGGTTCTTTACTCAGAGAGTAGTAAGAGCGTGGAATGCCCTGCCTGCAGCAGTTGTGGATTCGCCAACATTAAGGGCATTTAAATGGTCATTGGATAAACATACGGATGATATTGGAATAGTGTCGGTTAGATGGGCTTTAGATTGGTTTCACAGGTCGGTGCAACATCGAGGGTCGAAGAGCCTGTACTGTGCTGTAATTTTCTATGTTTCCATGTTCTCTAGTTGTCATGGTGAATGGTGATCATCGAATTGGTATCTTTGCAAAGAGAATGATCCAGACTGGCGAGGAATTATTCTTTGACTACAGGTAAAACCTCAAATTAAATCTTCATAGACCATCGAATGAGAATTTCATAGTTTGTCAGCAGCATGATGCCTCAGCGGTTAGCACAGCACCAGGAAGCCGGGTTTAATTGTGGTCTTGGGTCACTGTCTGTGTGGAATTTGCACATTCTCTCCGTGTCTGCGTGGGTTTTCTCCTACAATCCAAAGATGTGCAGGTGAGGGAATTTGGTGGAGTAAGTTTGTGGGGTTACAGGTTAAGCCTGGTTAAGCATCAGTGCAGACTTGATGGGCTGAATGGCCTCCTTCTGCATTGTAGGGATTCTATGATTCCATTTATCGATATCCATAAGAACATAAGAAATAGGAGCAGGAGTAGGCATCTAAAACTAGGCCATCTAGGAAAACTAAAATCTTTGCAGGAAAGACATGTGCCGGTCAAGAGGAAGAATGGGAAAGGTAGGATTAGAGAGCCGTGGGTAACTAGGGATATTGAGGACCTGGTCAGGAGGAGGAGGGAGGCGTACACTAGATCTAGGCATTTGAGGACAGAGATAGCGTTAGAAGAATACAGAGAATGTAGGAGAGAACTAAAAAGGGGCATCAGAAAGGCAAAAAGGGGCCACGAAATGGCTTTGGCAGGTAGGATTAAGGAAAATCCTAAGGCATTTTACTCCTATATTAGAAACAAAAGGATGGTTAGAGGGAACATTGGTCCTCTCAGGGACAGAGGAGGGGAACTATACTTGGAGCCTGGGGGAATGGGGGTAATCTTGAATGAATACTTTGCGTCGGTATTCACGCAGGAGAGGGGTCTGATGTCTGGTGCTGTGCTTGAGGAGTTTGAGGATCCGTTAAGGGAAATAGTCATCACAAGGGAAGAGGTGTTGGGACTTTTAGACAGTATAAAGACGGATAAATCTCCGGGTCCTGATGGCATCTATCCCAGGCTGCTAAGGGAGGTGAGGGATGAAATTGCTGGGCCTCTGACGCAAATCTTTGTCTCTTCTTTGGACACAGGTGAGGTCCCAGAGGATTGGCGGATTGCAAATGTAGTACCGTTGTTTAAGAAGGGTCAGAGGGATAACCCAGGGAACTATAGGCCGGTGAGCTTGACTTCAGTTATAGGCAAGATAATGGAGAGGATCCTCAAGGATAGGATGTATGAGCATCTGGAGCGCTGCAATCTAATCAGGGATACGCAGCATGGCTTCGTTACAGGGAGGTCGTGCCTTACGAATCTATTGGAATTTTTGAAGAGGTGACAAAAACGGTTGACGAAGGACAAGCCGTTGATGTTGTCTATATGGATTTCAGTAAGGCGTTTGACAAGGTCCCTCATGGTAGGCTGATAGAAAAGGTGAAGGCTCATGGGATACAAGGCCAGGTATGTAGATGGGTGGAGAACTGGCTTGGGAGGAGGAGACAGCGGGTAGTAGTGGAGGGCTCCTTTTCCAATTGGAGGTCTGTCACCAGTGGGTTGCCGCAGGGCTCGGTACTAGGACCTCTACTATTTGTAGTATATATTAATGACTTGGAAGAGGGGTAGGTGGTGTGATCAGCAAATTTGCTGATGACACTAAGATGGTTGGATTGGCAGGTACTGAGGAGCAGTGCCTGGCAATGCAACAGGACATAGACAGGCTGGTAGATTGGGCAGATAGATGGCAAATGGAATTTAATCCGGAGAAATGCGAGGTGATGCACTTTGGCCGGAATAATGTGGAGGGGAGTTATACGATAAAAGGTAGAACTATCCGGAGTATAGATACGCAGAGAGACCTGGGGATGCAAGTACACAAGTCCCTGAAGGTGTCGGTGCAGGTGCAGAATGTGATGAGGAAAGCGTATGGTATGTTAGCCTTCATAGGAAGGGGTATAGAATATAAGAGTAGGAGTCTGATGTTGCAGTTGTATAGAACGTTGGTTAGGCCTCGCCTGGAGTACTGCGTCCAGTTCTGGTCGCCGCACTACCGGAAGGATGTAGAGATCCTGGAGAGAGTGCAGAGGAGATTTACCAGGATGTTGCCTGGTATGGAAGGGCTGTCTTACGAGGAAAGATTGAACGCACTTGGGCTGTTTTCCCTTGAGAGACGTCGGCTGAGGGGGGATCTAATAGAGGTTTATAAGATTATGAAGGGGATAGATAGAGTAAATGGTGGTAAGCTTTTTCCGCTATTAGAAATGGATAGAACGAGGGGTCACGGGCTTAGGGTGAGGGGGGCTAGGTATAAGACTAATATTAGTGGGCAGTTTTTCACGCAAAGGGTAGTGGGGATGTGGAATGCACTGCCGAGTAAGGTGGTGGAAGCAGGCACGCTAGGGTTGTTTAAGAGTCACTTGGATAGCCACATGAGCGGTCTACATATAGGGGGATATAGCAGGCCTTACTAAACATTGTAGGCTTGGGATTCAGTTTTAGCCTCAGGGATGTAGAGTCTTTGCCTGTTTAATAATGAATTTTTTGTCTTCACAGGCATTTAAGTCCAGCAAGGGGCATGCGTGCGGCAGGTTGTGGTGGGCTGCTCTTGGATGTTGCTTCGGGAGTTGCCTACTGCTTCATGTCGTTGGTGTTCGTAAACTGGACATCTCGAGGGCAACATGACAGCTCAGAGACTATCTCTGTTGCTGTGCGGACACATGGATTTGGGGCCTGTGTCCGTGGGAGTTTGCGCGTTCTCCCCGTGGTTGCGTGGGTTTCCTCCGGGTGCTCCGGTTTCCTCCCACATCCCAAAAATGTGCTTTTAGGTTGATTGATTGGGTACCAAATTGTCCCTATATTGGACCTCCCTGATCCTCGCACATTAGGCATAGACTAAAATCATGAATAGGTCACTGAGACAACTAGACGGCGGCGCGGGCTCGTTGGGCCGAAGGGCCTGTTTCCCGTGCTGTGTTGTTCTTTGTTCTTTGTTTATCTAGCCCTTCGAGCCTGTCCCGCCATTCAATAAGATCATGGCTGATCTGAAGTGGATCAATTCCACTTTCCCGCTTTCTCCCCATAACCCTTAATCCCCTTGTCTGTCAGAAACCTATCTACCCGTGACTTAAATATATTTAGCGAGGTAGCCTCCACCACTTCAACGGGCAGAGAATCCAGAGATTCACCACCCTTTGAGTGAAGAAGTTCCTCCTCAACTCCATTCTAAACTGACCCCCCTACTTATCTTGAGGCTGTGCCCTCTAGTCCTGCTGTCCTTTCTGAGCAGGAAGAATCTCCCTACCTCCACCCTATCCATCCCCTTCATTATCTTATACGTCTCTAAAAGATCCCCCCTCATCCTTCTAAACTCCACGAGTACAGGCCCAGTCTATTTAATCTCTCTTCATAGTCCAACCCCCTCATCTCCGGTATCAGCCTAGTGAAGCTCCTCTGCACTCCCTCCAAGGCCAAAATATCCTTGCGCAAGTACGGTGCCCAAAACTGCACACAGTACTCCAGCTGCGGCCTCACCAGTGCCCTGTACAGTTGCAGCAAGACCTCCCTGCTTTTATATTCAATCCCCCTCGCTATAAAGGCCAACATTCCATTCACCTTCTTGATCACCTGCTGCACCTGCAGGCTGGGTTTTTGCGATTCATGCACAAGGACCCCCAGATCCCTCTGCACCGTAACATGCTGCAGCTTTTCGCCCTTTAAATAGCAATCCCTCCTACTATTATTTCTGCCAAAGTGGATAACCTCACACTTGCTAACATTATACTCCATCTGCCAGGTCCTCGCCCAGTCGCTCAACCTATCCAGATCCCTCTGCAGACTTTCCACATCCTCCGCACAATTTGCGTTTGCACTTATCTTCGTGGGATCAGCAAATTTCGTCACCCTACACTCAGCCCCCTCCTCCAGACCGTCTATATAAATGGTAAATAGCAGAGGCCCCAGCACCGATCCCTGTGGCACTCCAATAGTCACCAATCACCAATCAGAATAGCACCCATTGATACCAACTCTCTGCTTCCTATTAGACATCCAATCCTCTATCCACGCTAACACCTTACCCCAACTCCGTGACCCCTAACCTTCTGTAGCAACCTTTTATGAGGCACCTTATCAAACGCCTTTTGGAAATCTAAAACACCACATCCACCGGTTCCCCTCTGTCTACCGCACTAATCACATCCTCATAGAAATCCAATAAATTTGTCAAACACGACTTCTCCTTAATGAATCCGTGCTGCGTCTGCTCTATCAAACCATTCTTTTCTAGGTGCCTCGCTATTTCTTCTTTGATGACGGATTCGAGCATTGTTCCAACTACAGACATTAAACTAACCGGCCTATAATTCCCTGCCTTTTGTCTGCTACCTTTTTAAAACAGCAGCGTAACATTAGCCGTTTTCCAATCTTCTGGCACTTCCCAGAATCCAGTGAAGTTTGGTAAATAATCACCAAGGCATCCACTATCACCTCTGCCATTTCTTTCAGAACCCTGGGATGCATTCCATCCAGTCCTGGGGACTTGTCCACCATCAGTCCCATTAGTCGATCAAGCACTACCTCTCTAGTGACAGTAATTGCATTCAGGCCCTCAACTCCTACCATCCTTCTATCTTTAATATCCGGCAAACTATTCGTGTCCTCCTCCGTGAAGACCGAGGCAAAAAACTTATTTAAGGCCTCAGCCATTTCCTCATCTCCCACCGCTAAATCCCCCCTCTCATCCTCTAAGGGTCCAACATTCACTCCAGCCAGCCTCCTCTTTATATATTAGTAAAAGTTTTTACTGTCCTTTTTTATATTTAGTGCTGGTTTAGCTTCAGCGTCTATCCTTCCTTTCTTTATCACCTTCTGAGTCATTCTTTGTTGATTTTTAAATTTTTCCCAATCTTCTAATCTCCACTACCTTTCGTCACTCTAAACGCATTAGCTCTACTCTCCTCGTAGATCACAATTGCTTTGTGTCATTTTCAAAATGCACGGTATAAGTAAAATCAGAGAAACCGCAGATCCCAGTTAGAGCCCCTGGTGAACGCTCGTTTCCATCAGCCACAAAACAGCCATTTACCAAATGCCTTCCATTTGCTGCCACTCAACCAGTTTCACATCCTTGCTGCCATCTGCCTTTTATTCTGCGGGCTTCAACTTTGCTGACAAGCCTTTTGTGGTCTTTTGGAATTTCACGTATATCACATCGACCGCACTGCCCTTATCCACCCTGTGTAACCACATCGACCGCACTGCCCTTATCCACCCTGTGTAACCACATCGACTGCACTGCCCTTATCCACCCTGTGTAACCACATCGACTGCACTGCCCTTATCCACCCCTGTGTAACCACATCGACCGCACTGCCCTTATCCACCCTGTGTAACCACATCGACCGCACTGCCCTTATCCACCCTGTGTAACCACATCGACCGCACTGCCCTTATCCACCCTGTGTAACCACATCGACTGCACTGCCCTTATCCACCCTGTGTAACCACATCGACCGCACTGCCCTTATCCACCCTGTGTAACCACATCGACCGCACTGCCCTTATCCACCCTGTGTAACCACATCGACCGCACTGCCCTTATCCACCCTGTGTAACCACATCGACCGCACTGCCCTTATCCACCCTGTGTAACCACATCGACCGCACTGCCCTTATCCACCCTGTGTAACCACATCGACCGCACTGCCCTTATCCACCCTGTGTAACCACATCGACCGCACTGCCCTTATCCACCCTGTGTAACCACATCGACCGCACTGCCCTTATCCACCCTGTGTAACCACATCGACCGCACTGCCCTTATCCACCCTGTGTAACCACATCGACTGCACTGCCCTTATCCACCCTGTGTAACCACATTGACCGCACTGCCCTTATCCACCCTGTGTAACCACATCGACCGCACTGCCCTTATCCACCCTGTGTAACCACATCGACCGCACTGCCCTTATCCACCCTGTGTAACCACATCGACCGCACTGCCCTTATCCACCCTGTGTAACCACATCGACCGCACTGCCCTTATCCACCCTGTGTAACCACATCGACTGCACTGCCCTTATCCACCCTGTGTAACCACATCGACTGCACTGCCCTTATCCACCCTGTGTAACCACATCGACCGCACTGCCCTTATCCACCCTGTGTAACCACATCGACCGCACTGCCCTTATCCACCCTGTGTAACCACATCGACCGCACTGCCCTTATCCACCCTGTGTAACCACATCGACCGCACTGCCCTTATCCACCCTGTGTAACCACATCGACCGCACTGCCCTTATCCACCCTGTGTAACCACATCGGACTGCACTGCCCTTATCCACCCTCTGTAACCACATCGACCGCACTGCCCTTATCCACCCTCTGTAACCACATCAAAAAACCCATCCACACTAAAGCTAAGTTTTTTTCCTCTCAAATCCGTGCTCGCTTTCCAGAGTTTCCGACTGACGGTTTTCACTGCAAACCCCATCTGGGGTGGGATCAAATGTCGATGTGAAATAAAAATAAGAGGATGTTTGGGGTTGCAGGGGTGAGGGTCTGTACTGAGTGCTGATGGTCAGTCTATCAGCAGAGGTGAAGTGAAGTTTCAGAGACGGAATGTGACACAGTGAGCACGTGAGGAAATTGGAAGCAGAGTTGATCATTTTTCCAGGTACAGATGGGAGCCCCAAGCGTCATGAATGTTAATTATTGATGTGACACAGGAGGCGTTATGGGAGTGGACCTGAGTAAACTGGAACGAGGAATATTCCACATACCCTATAAAAGGACAGGCCGTGCTGGTCCCATAGCAACAGCTGGTCTTCGCAAAAAGGGAGAGAGTTAAAGGAGTTTCAGCGAAACCAGCAGCCCCACCACCCCCTTAACCGAACCCCAACCCCCACCTACCCCCTCCCCAACCCCCACCACCCCCTTAACCGAACCCCAACCCCCACCTACCCCTTCCCCAACCCCCACCACCCCCTTAACCGAACCCCAACCCCCACCTACCCCTTCCCCAACCCCCACCACCCCCCTTAACTGAACCCCAACCCCCACCTACCCCTTCCCCAACCCCCACCACCCCCTCCCCAACCCCCACCACCCCCTCCCCAACCCCCACCACCCCCTCCCCAACCCCCACCACCCCCTTAACCGAACCCCAACCCCCACCTACCCCTTCCCCAACCCCCACCACCCCCTCTCCCCAACCCCCACCACCCCCTCCCCAACCCCCACCTACCCCTTCCCCAACCCCCACCACCCCCTTAACCGAACCCCAACCCCCACCTACCCCTTCCCCAACCCCCACCACCCCCTCCCCAACCCCCACCACCCCCTCCCCAACCCCCACCACCCCCTCCCCAACCCCCACCACCCCCTCCCCAACCCCCACCACCCCCTTAACCGAACCCCAACCCCCACCTACCCTTCCCCAACCCCCACCACCCCCTCCCCAACCCCCACCACCCCCTCCCCAACCCCCACCACCCCCTAACCGAGCCCCAACCCCCACCATCCCCTTAACCGAACCCCAACCCCCACCTACCCCCTCCCCAACCCCCACCACCCCCTAACCGAACCCCAACCCCCCCTGCCCAACCCCTGCCCCAAGCCCCACCTCCCCCCTCCCCAACCCCCACCACCCCCTAACCGAGCCCCAACCCCCCCGCCCCCACCTCCCCTGCCCCAACCCCCACCACCCCCCTAACCGAACCCCAACCCCCACCTCCCTCCTCTCCAACCCCCAACAGCTCCCTAACCGAACCCCCGCCCTAATCCCCACCTCCCCCCTCCCCAACCTCATCAGCATTCTGCAAGGAATGCTCCCTTTGTGCTGCCATTGTTCCCTCCGCTACGGCCCACACCCCTTCATCCCCTTCCCACAACACCTTCCCTTGCAATCACCTTCAGTGCAATACTTGCCCCTTTATCTCTGCCCTCCTCACCATTTACAGCCCCATCCATTGACTCTGTCTACACTTCTCGCTGTCTCGGCAGAGCAGTCAGCATAATTAAAGACCCCACGCACCCCGGACATTCCCTCTTTCATCTTCTTCTGTCGGGAAAAAGATACAAAAGTCTGAGGTCACATCCCAACCGACTCAAGTACAGCTTTTTTCCTGTTGCTGTCAGACTTTTGAATGGACCTACCTCGCATGAAGTTGATCTTTCTCTACACCCTCACTGTGACTGTAACACTATATTCTGCACTTTCTCGTTTCCTTTTCTATGAACGGTATGCTTTGTATAGCGCACAAGAAACAACACTTTCACTGTATGTTAATACACATGATGCTAATAAGTCAAATCAAACACTCCTTTCAGGTGAACCTCCTTCAATTTGATCTGTTGTAACCCAAAAGAGAAAATGCTGGAAAATCTCAGCAGGTCTGGCAGCATCTGTAAGGAGAGAAAAGAGCTGATGTTTCGAGTCCCGATGACCCTTTGTCAAAGCAAAAAGGGATAGAAAGTGGGAGATATTTATACTGCAGGGGGAGGGAATGAAAGATGAGTCATAGCCACAGAAACCAGGGGAAAGGCTGCTAATGGCAGCTCATAGAGAGAATAAAGGGTGTGAAATGGCCAAATGGCAGAGAAACTGAAATCAGAGGGTGAACTGTGACAGATGGAGATGTGGGGGCTGGGCGGGGGGAATGGGTGGCAGAGAGGTGAAATTGAGAAGAAGGAGATAAAACAGGGGGAAAGAGCGAGGGGAGGAAGAAAAAGAAAGACAATAAAGAAATAAAAGGTAGAAAACAGTTAACAATTACATAGAATGAAAACATAGGGGTGGAGGTGGGATAGAGCTCATCATCTGAAGTTGTTGAATTCGATGTTGAGAGCGAAAATTTTATTCGCTCCTCCCAGTGCAGTCTCCTGAACATGGGAGAGACTAAATATAGACTGGGTCATTGCTTTGTGGAACCCTTCACTCAGTCCCTAAGCATGACCCTGACCTTCAGGCTGCTTGCCATTGGAGCTTAGCACCATGGTCTCATGCCCACGTATCTGCCCCAGCCTGCTAAAATATTCCAGTGAAGCCCAACACAAATGGACGCACATCACCTCATCTTCTGATTCAGCACGTAACAGCCTTCTGGACATAAGAACATAAGAAATAGGAGCAGGAGTAGGCCATCTAGCCCTTCGAGCCTGCCCCGCCATTCAATAAGATCATGGCTGATCTGAAGTGGCTCAGTTCCACTTTCCCACTTTCTCCCCATAACCCTTAATTCCCATGTCTATCAAAAACCTATCGACCCGTGACTTAAAAATATTTAGCGAGGCAGCCTCCACCACTTCAACGGGCAGAGAATTCCAGAGATTCACCACCCTTTGAATGAAGAAGTTCCTCCTCAACTCCGTTCTAAACTGCTCCCCCTTTATTTTGAGGCTGTGCCCTCTAGTCCTACTGTCCTTTCTAAGCGGGAAGAATCTCTCTACCTCTACCCTATCCATCCCCTTCATTATCTTGTAAGTCTCTCCAGTCTGCCCCTCCCCATCCCCCCCACCCTCTCCTGCCCCTCATCTTCCCCTGCCCCTTCCCCCATCCCTACCCCACACCTATTCTGCCTTCCCCCCCATCCCCCCCAAACCCCATCCCCCCCAACCCCCATCCCCCCCAACCCCCTTCCCCCCCAACCCCCTTCCCCCCCAACCCCCTTTCCTCCCCAACCCCCTTTCCCCCCCAACCCCCTTTTCCCCCCCAACCCCCTTTCCCCCCCAACCCCCTTCCCCCCACCCAACCTCCTTCCCCCCCACCCAACCTCCTTCCCCCCCACCCAACCTTGCCCCCTTTCCTCCACTCCTCTTTCCACCGCTCCTCCCCACCCTTCCCCTCCCCCATGCCTCTGCCCCCCAGCCCCTTCCCCTCCCCCCACCACTCCCCCACATGGCCACCTGTCCCTTGTTCAGTTTTGCTGTCACTGAGCACTGGCCTTTAATCTATGAAGGCATTCTGCAATCTTCCAATCCGTCGCTCCACTAACTCATTTTGTTTCTGATCCCTCGACAGCCTCTCTTTTGCTCTGACTTATCCCTGTCCTTCTGTTCTGCCTCCACCTCCACCATCTCGCCATCAATATCATTCATTCCATTTTCTCCCCCTCTTCAGTTCTGTAGAAGTTTTATAGATATATAAGACCGAGTTTCTCTCTTCACAGATTCTCCAGCATTTTCTGTTTTTGTTTCAGATTTTGAAACATGTACACAGTGCCCTCACTATTTTGCTTTAATTGGTTCTTTAAGCCAGACCTGTGTTAATACAATTTGCATGTGGTTCTCTGAAACTGCCACTCATTAAGTTTATTCACCAAACTTTGCAAATCATATACAAGCACCCTAAATCCCGTCCTTTCCTATTTCTGCAGTAATTAAAGTACATTTACTGCTTTATGAAGAATAGAAGGTTACTAAAATGCACAGTGCGGCTTCTCTGTCAGCCCAAAGCCCTTCCCAGTGCAGGAAAGTCTGGCTTAAAAATGTTGATGACAATTTAATTCCTGAAACACCAGTCACAGATTGGCTCCATGTTTCTGTTTCAGATACAGTCAAGCAGATGCATTGAAATACGTGGGAATCGAACGGAAAATGGAAATGCTCTGATCCTGTTAACACTTTGGTGTCACATTGTTTTTGATTGTGAGTTAGACACATCCATTAATACATTTGCTGAGCAGCTGGTGTGAGTTCAGCTTCCTTTAGCCTGTCAGAGGCAGGGTTATTATTTCACATTACTCTGCCTCAGTGTGTGATTAGCACAAACATTCAGTGTCTTTTGCTGCTCCTTATAATGCTTCTCCTGCTTCCCCTTTTCCATGTGTAACACCCCCTCCTCACTCCCTCAGTGCCAGACCCCAGACCATCTGCTCCCCAGCTGGGAATTTGTGACCCTGGTTAAGATTAATTAGGAGCCAGAGCTCACTGGCAAAGGGCATGGTCTCCGATGGACAAAATCACTGAAAATTCAGGATCCAACCCTGCGGAAGAAACTTGCCCTTCTCCAGGGATGCAGTCCAGATTCTGGATCGGTTTTTGATGTCAGGCTGCCTCCAGAGAGGCAGATGATTCTGTTTGGAATGTGGAAGTGCTGATCGCTATGTTAAGTGTTTCTGCTGCAGAAAGCAACAGCCTTGCAATGCTGAGATGGAGAAAGAGAGAGAGAAAAATAAGTTTAGAAAGTTGGGTGATTTTCTTACTGCTGCAATGGAAGCCGTGTTATAATGCAACTTACAGTATCTGCTTGTGTAAGATGCTGCTGCCTGTGATTTAAACCCTTGTGCACTTCTCATTCACAATATCTCCACCCACTCTTAGTCCTGGTTTGCTATGTAACTCCCGATGTAACTTGGTTTGTGTGAAGCTGTGAGTTCTCTGCTGGAACAATGATTTTGAGAAGTTTTTCAGGGTCCCACTTTTGCAGAGTTTCTGATTTTGCAATTTGAGAATGGTCCGAATGTCAAAGAGAAGCTTGAAGCAGAATCCACTCTCCTTAAATTATATTTAAAATAAAAATATTAAAGGAATTTGCCTGCACATTCTTACTCTCTCCACCAGATGATGCACACCACCTACATTTCAAAATTATTCTGCCATTTATTAGGGTAGATTTAAGTGTGAGGGAGGCTAATTTAAGTCAGGGTGCAACATGGGTTAGAACAATTGCGAGTCTTCCAATTGTGTCATGGTGAGATCTTCAACATGCTACAGTGCAGAGGGACCTGGGGGTCCTTGTGCATGAATCACAAAAACCCAGTCTGCAGGTGCAGCAGGTGGTCAGGAAGGCGAATGGGATGCTGGCCTTTATAGTGAGGGAGATAGAATATAAAAGCAGGGAGGTCTTGCTGCAGCTGTACAGGGCACTGGAGAGGCTGCAACTGGAGTACTGTGTGCAGTTTTGGTCCCCTTATTTGCGAAAGGGTATATTAGCCTTGGAGGGAGTACAGAGAAGGTTCACCAGGCTGATACCGGAGAGGAGGGGGTTAGACTATGAGGAGAGATTGAATAGTCTGGGCCTGTACTCATTGGAGTTTGGAAGGCTGAGGGGTGATCTTATAGAGACGTATAAGATAATGAAGGGGCTAGATAGGGTAGAGGTGGAGAGACTCTTTCCACTTAGAAAGGAAAACAAGAATTAGAGGAAACAGCCTCAAAATTAGGGGGAGTCAATTAGAACAGAGCTGAGGAGGAACTTCTTCTCTGAGGGTAGTGAATCTCTGGAATTCTCTGCCCATTGAAGCAGTGGAGGCTGCCTCGTTCTCGTTAAATGTGTTTAAGTCACAGGTAGATAGATTTCTGATCAATAAGAAGGGAATTAAGGGTTAGGGGGAGAAAATGGGAAAGTGGAACTGAACCACTTTCAGATCAGCCATGATCTTATTGAATGGCGGGGCAGGCTCGAGGGGCTAGATGGCCTACTCCTGCTCCTATTTCCTATGTTCTTATCCCTGCTGAGCAAACAAATGTCTCAACTGAAAAATGGTATCGAGGGTGGCAAATCTTTGGAATTCTCAATTCCAAAGGGATGTGGAGGATTAGCCATTATATTCAAGAATAAGATCGATAGATTTTTAGATATTAAGGACATCAAGGAATATGAGGATAGTGCGGGAAAATGGCATTAAGTTCAATCAGTCATGATATAATTGAGCAGTAGAGCAGGCTTGAGGAGCTGGGTGGTCTACTCTTGTTCCTGTGGGGAAGTGGTGACATTGCTGGATAAATAATTCAGAAGGTTAGGCTAATGCATTTGGATCCCACCATGGTATGGAGTTTAAATTCAGTGAATAAATCTCAAATTAAAGTAACCATGAAATGATTGTCATAAAAACCGATCTGGGGATTCACTGTCATCCTTGGCCTGACTTACAGGTGACTTCAGATGCACAGAATCCACAGAAATTTGGTTGATTTTGAACTGGCCAAGCAGGTCACTCAGTTCAAGGGCAATTGGAGATGGACAGCAAATGCCAGCCTTGCTGGTGACACCCACGTCCTGTGAAAGAATAAATGAAATAACGTCGCTCACTTGCATCAAAATGATGACAAAATCCATAAAAAACAATGAAATTAGACTATTACCCAGAACTGACCTTGGCACAGGAAACGACAGTTGCTTCAGGTGAGGTGCCTGAAGATTGGAGGGTGGCAAATGTTGTGCCTTTGTTTAAGAAAGGCTGCAGGGGAAAGCCTGGGAACTACAGGACAGTGAGCTTAACGTCGTAGAGGGTAAGGTGTTAGAATGCTGTAGACACAAGCACTGATTAGGAATAGCCAGCATGGCTTTGTGAGTGGAAAATCTTCTCACAATTTGAGTTTTTTGAAGGGGTAACCATGAAGATAGATAATGGCAGTGTAGTTGATGTTGTCTACATGGACTTTAGCAAGGCCTTTGACAAGGTACCGCCTGGTAGTTAAATCGCACAGGATCCAGGGTGAGGTATCTAATGGATACCAAATTGGTTTGATGACAGCAGACACAGGGTGGTTGTAGAGGGTTGTTTTTCAAACTGGAGGCCTGTGACCAATGCCTCCCAGTCCAGGCAACATCCTTGTAAATCTCCTCTGTACCCTTTCAATAGCTTCTACATCTTTCCTATAGTGAGGCGACCAGAACTGCGCACAATACTCTAAATGAGGCCTGACAAGGGTCTTATAAAGTTGCAGCATTACCTCCCGACTCCTAAACTCAATCCCTCGATTAATGAAGGCCAGTACACCATACGCCTTCTTGACCACCTCCTCCACCTGCGAGGCCGATTTAAGAGTCCTGTGGACCCGGACCCCTAGATCCTTCTGCTCTTCAACACTACTCAGACTTCTGCCCTTGATAGTGTACTCGTTCATCCCGTTGGTTCTGCCAAAATGGACGACTACACATTTATCCGCGTTGAAGTCCATCTGCCACTTCTCCGCCCAGTCCTGCATCCTATTTATGTCCTGCTGCAACTTCTGACATCCTTCCAGACCATCCACAACACCGCCGACCTTCGTGTCATCAGCGAACTTACTAACCCATCCCTCCAATTCCTCATCCAGGTCATTTATGAAAATGACAAACAGCAAGGGTCCCAGAACAGATCCCTGGGGCACCCCACTGGTGACTGACCTCCATTCAGAAAAAGCCCCATCCACAACCACTCTCTGCCTTCTGCAGGCAAGCCAGTTCTGGATCCACAAGGCCAAAGGCCCTTGGATCCCATGCCCTCTCACTTTCTCAAGAAGTCTTGCATGGGGGACCTTATCAAACGCCTTGCTGAAGTCCATGTACACCACGTCCACGGCACTTCCTTCGTCAATGTGTTCAGTCACATTATCGAAGAACTCAACTAGGCTCGTAAGGCACGACCTGCCCTAGACAAATCCATGCTGACTATTCCTGATCATGTCAAACCTCTCCAAATGTTCGTAAATCTTGTCCCTCAGAAGCCTCTCCATCAGCTTACCAACCACTGAGGTCAGACTCACCGGTCGGTAATTTCCCGGGCTATCTCTGCTCCCTTTCTTGAAAAGAAAAAACTTGATGGTTTGAGTTATAAAGAAAGGCTGGATAAACTGGGACTTTTTTTTCTGGAATGTAGGAGACTTAGGGGTGATCTTGTAGAGGTCTGTAAAATGATAAGGGGAGTAAAAAGTCTGACAATACCAGGTTTTAGTCCAACCTATTTATTTGATATTCTCACAAGCTTGTGAGTATATTATCAAATAAATAGGTTGGACTAAAACCTGGTATTGTCAGACTTTTTCCTGTGTTTACGCCAGTCCAACGCCGGCATTCCCACAAAATGATAAGGGGCACAGATCAGTTAGATAATCAATATATTTTCCCAAAGATAGGGGAGTCTAAAACTAGAGGGCACAGGTTTAAGATGAGAGGGGAGAGATATAACAAGGGGCAATTTTTTCACTGAGGGTGGTGAGTGTCTGGAACAAGTTGCCAGGGGCAATTTTGTTTTTTAAAAAGCATTTAGATATTACATGGGTTAGAGGGATATGGGCCCAATGCAGGCAATTTGGATTAGCGTAATGGTAAAAACTAGGTGACATGGACAAGTTGAGCTGAGGGGCCTGTTTCTGTGCTGTAAACTCTAGGACAATGGTATACCTTCAAAGTCCTTCTTACTAACATGTGGGAACTTGACAAAATCAGGAGAGCTGTCTCACAGACTAATCATACTTATAGTACCATTTCTTACAATGTCCCTGACATCACCATCCCTGTGTATGTCCTGTCTTAACAGCAAGACAGATCCAACAGAGGTAGCTGCACAGTGTTATACACTCAGGAAGGAGTTGCTCTGGGAGTCGCCAACATTAACTTCAGACCCTGTGAACTTCCATGGATTCAGGTCATACAGGGTCAAGGAAACTGCCTGCTGATTATCACCTACAATTTCCCCAGAGTTGATGAACCTACCCTTGAATGTTGAACACCACTTGGGGAAGCACTGAGGGCAGAGAATCAACAGTGGTGATGGGGGTTGTCATTGTGTTTGCTGCACTCTCCATTCACTCTGCAGGGAGTAGCAACATCCATTCTGTGAGTGGAGAGACATCCATCACCATGGGCAGTTTGCTCAATGACCAACACTGGCACATGGTTGAAATCGAGCGCTACGGGCAAGACGTTAATTTCACACTCGATGGTCGTGTTGAACGTGTGCACACTAATGGTGATTTTGACCACCTGAATTTGGATTTGATGGTAAGCTGGTTTTCCATTTGGAGCTGTCCTAGCTTGGTATGCTCTGGCTACAATCTTCTGAATTCTTGAAAGAGATTCAACTCGGTTACAAATTGCAGTTAAATATTTCAACAATGACAAAAAGTCACCAAGACTCAACTTTGGTTCTGTTCTCTCTCCACGGATGTTGTCAGACTTAGTGAGATTTTCCAGCGTTTTCTGTTTTTGTGTCAGCAATTTCCTGTTGCATTTGAGTTTGTTCTTTGTTTGTGTTGCAGCTTTTCCTGTTTGTATGCCATTGTTTTGGTGAACAGATTGAGTCTGGCATATACAGCTCATGTACATCTTACTTTCTCACTACTAACTCCCATTTGTCAGTTTTATATCAATCAATGTACATCAGAAGGGGAGGTGGTGATGTAATGGTTTAGTCACTGGGCTAGTAATCCAGGTTCAAATCCCACTACCATCGATGTTGGAATTTGAATTCAATCAAAAAATCTAGAATTCAAAGTCTGCTGACGACCTTGGAACCATTTTTGATTGATGTAAGAACCTATCTGGTTGACGAATTCCCTTTTGGGAAGGAAATCTGCCGTCCTTACCTGGTCTGGCTGACGTGCATCTCCAGAGCCGCAGCAATGTCCTTGCCTCTTCAATACCCTCTGAAATGACTGAGCCTAGCAAGCCACTCGGTCGTATCAAACTGCTTAAAGCAATAAAGAAACAAACTGGACGGACCGCAAGGGTATTGACCTCAGCACCGAAATGGCAATGGCAAACTCAGCCACTTCAATCCTGCAAAGTGCCCCCTGCTTTGGCTGGTCTAAGATCAGGAGAGCCGTCTGACAGACTAGTCAAGCAGCAGCCTGACGCAGTCACACTCTCAAAATCATATCCTATAGACAATATCAAAGACATCACCATCACTATCCCTGAGATGGTAGGGAGTCGGGAGGGAGTTTCCCAGGGAGACTGCTCCATTAACTGCCCCCCCCCCCCACTGCACCCACCCCAACACCCCCCCAACACACACACACACACACACATACAATGTTGCGTGACGAATCAGTATTCCTTCATGTTGAGTAACACTTGGAGGAAGCAGTGAGGGGGATGAGTATAGAATGTTCTCTGGGTGGGGACTGCAATGTCCATCACCAAGAGTGGCTCAGTAACATCAGCACAGAGCTGGCTAAGTCCTAAAGGACATCACTGCTAGACTGGGACTGCGGCAGCTGCTGAGGGAACCAAAAAGGAGAAAAAACCCCCCTCATCAAACTGCCTGCCACAAACATACTGACCCCCTGACAGTGCGGCACTCCCTCAGTACTGGATTGTTCTGGAGTGGCAGTCTGGCATTTCAGTTCTTGGGTACTTCCCCACATCAGAAATTGCAGTTATTTTTCTGTCTTCTGTTCTCATCTGTGTCTGGGCCATGCATCTAAGGAGGAAATAGCGAGGCATCTTGAAGGGAATTGCTTGATAGAGCAGACGCAGCACAGTTTCATTAAAGGGAAGTCGTGTCTGACAAATTTACTGGAGTTCTATGAGGATGTGTCTAGGGCAGTGGATAGAGGAGAGCCGGTGGATGTGGTCTTTCTAGATTTTCAGAAGGCATTTGACAAAGTACCTCATAAGAGGTTATTGCAGAAGGTCAGGGGACTTGGAGTTGGGGTAGAGTGTTAGTGTGGATAGAGGATTGGTTGTCAAATAGGAGGCAGAGAGTGGGGGTCAACGGGTGCTATTCAGATTGGCAGATGGTGACTAGTGGAGTGTCCCAGGGGTCGGTGCTGGGGCCTCAGCTTTTTACCATTTATATAGATGATCTGGAGGAGGGAGCCGAGTGTAGGGTGTCGAAATTTGCTGATGACACCAAGATTGGGGGAACGGCAAATTGTGCGGAGGGTGTGGAGAGTCTGCAGAAGGATCTAGATAGGCTGGGCGAATGGGCCAGGAAATGGCAAATGGAATTTAATGTTGGCAAGTGTGAGGTGGTCCACTTTGGTAGGAAGAATGGTAGAAAGGATTATTACTTACAGGGCGAAAAACTGCAGCAGGCGACGGTGCAGAAGGACCTCGGGGTCCTTGTGCATGAGTCGCAAAAACCCAGCTTGCAGGTGCAGCAGGTGGTCAGGAAGGCGAATGGGATGCTGGCCTTCATAGCGAGGGGGATTGAATATAAAAGTAGGGAGGTCTTGCTGCAGCTGTATAGGGCATTGGTGAGGCCGCAGCTGGAGTACTGTGTGCAGTTTTGGGCGCTGCACCTGCGCAAAGATATTTTGGCCTTGGAGGGAGTGCAGAGGAGGTTTACTAGGCTGATACCGGAGTTGAGGGGGTTGAGCTATGAGGAGAGGCTGAATAAACTGGGCTTGTACTCGTTAGAGTTTAGAAGAATGAGAGGAGATCTCATTGAGACGTATAAGATGATGAATGGGATGGATAGGATAGAGGTGGAGAGACTCTTCCCGCTCAAAAAAGACATTAGGACTAGGGGGCACAGCCTCAAGATAAAGGGGAGTCGGTTTAGAACGGAGTTGAGGAGGAACTTCTTCACTCAAAGGGTGGTGAATCTCTGCCCGTTGAAGTGGTGGAGGCTGCCTCACTAAATATTTTTAAGACGCGGGTTGATAGGTTTTTGATAAGAGAGGGGATTAAGGGTTATGGGGAGAGGGCGGGAATGTGGAACTGAGCCACGACAGATCAGCCATGATCTTATTGAATGGCGGGGCAGGCTCGAAGGGCTAGATGGCCTACTCCTGCTCCTATTTCTTATGTTCTTATGACTGTAGAGTTTTGTTGTGTGAGAAATTATTTATTGTGGTTCCTTGTTTAAGATCAGGAGCTGCTGAAAGTTGTGATCTAATTGGAATGAAACAGTCACTTGGAAGGAATGAAAACAATGTTTAATATAGACAAGAATTAGAATGTCTCATTACAAACAACTCCGACAGGTAGATTCCCTCAAATATCAGAATTAAAATAATCCAATCTTCAAGTATCCATTCACATCTTTAACAAGTCATAACAATTAACTCTGTATTCAGAAAAACTAAACCTTCTGCAAAACTATTCTCACACATTTCACTGGTTTCCAGAATGTTTGAGAGACACATTTCTCGTTCCTTTGCCCAGGAATTTCATGTTAAATATTACAAAAGCTTGTGATGGACCTGGTGCGTTCTGCATTTGAGCTCAAACGAACCAGTTCCCACTCCATTCTGACATTTCACTCTTTTCCAAGCTTGAGGGCATATCTCTACACAAGTCTGGCTGATCCCGCACTCCCTTTTCTCACTAACCTCCATTGGCTCCCAGTGTCAATACATTGATTTCAAAACTCTCATGTATGCCGATCTCTATGTGGCGTCAATCACTCTACCCACCTGTTCCCCTCAACCTAATCTGCTCCAGATCACAACCCGCTGATATATCTGAGCTCCTCTGTTTCAGAGATGCATCTTCAATATTAAAGGCTCTGAACAGGAATTGAACCTGAGTTTTAGGATTCTCTCAGGGACAAACAACTGGCCATAAGTCTGCGTCAGTAACAAGCAGTTCCTTGGATTGGGAGCTTTGTGTTAGATTACACAAGGAGTCTGAATAGATACTTCATTCCAATTCCAACATATTCATATTCCAAGCAACAGCTGATTCTGAAATTTGGGGTGAACTACATTGTTCATTGAAGATTGAGATAACTTGGGGTCAAATCACATTTTTAGGGAGAAATATGGGGAGGCGGGGGTTAAATATTTGCAGTCTTCAGCAGCCAGATAGTATTTCATCGGATGCAGGAGTCACGGACCAGGCCAGCATTTATTGCCTGTCCCTAATTGCCTAATGAAATGGTAGTGGTGCTTTCTTGAACAGCTGCAGTCCATGTGGTGTAGGTACACCCACAGTGCTATTAGGGATAAATTCCAGGATTTTGACCCAGTGCTAGATTTCTAAGTCAGGCTATGAGTGACTTGGAGAGGAACTTTCAGATGGTGGTGTTTCCTGCATCTTCTGTCCTTGTTTTTCCAAGGTGGTAGAGGTTTGGAAGGTGCTGTCAGAGGAGTCTTGGTGAGCTCCTGTAGGGCATCTTGTAGATGGTGTACACGGTTCCAGTGGGGGAACAAATGAATCTTTAAGGTGGTGGATGGGATTCCAATCAAGATGGCTCCTTTTTCCTGGAGGTTCAGCTTCTTGAGTGTTTGTTGGAACTGAATTCATTCAGGTAACCATACAGTATTCTATCACACTCCCAACTTGTGCCTTGTAGAAGATGGACAGGCTTTTGGAGGGGGAGGGGGGTGGCACAGGGGTAAGGGGGAATGTCAGGAGATGAGTTACAAATCTCAGAATTCTCAGCTTCTGACCAACTCTTGTAGCCACAGTATTTATATGGCTAGTCCAGTTCACTTTCTGATCAATGGTAACCCTATGCTGTTGATAGTGTGGGATTCAGCAATGGAAATGATGGGTGTGATTCTCTCTTGTTAGAGATTGTCACCGCCGGGCCCTTACATGGTGCAAATGTTACTGGGCACCTGGATATTGTCCAGAACTTGCTGCATTTAGACACTGGACTGCTAGTCACAGATGGTGCTGAAAATTGTGTAATTACCTGACCTACTAATGGAAGGAAGGTCATTGACAAAGCTTCTGAAGATGGTTGGACTGATGAACCCTAACGTAGGAGGTTCCTACAGAGATGTCCTAGAACTGTGGTTATTGTGATTGGAGGTTAATCTCCTGTTTCCTTTGTATCGGGTATAAATGCAACTCACAGAGAATTTTCCCTGCATTGCCACTGACTCCAGTTTTGTTCAGGTTCCTTTATGCCACACTTGCTAATACTGCCTCGATATCAAGGACAGATTGATGTGGAGACTGGGGTAAACACAGTAATAAGTCTCACTACACCAGATTAAAGTCCAACAGGTTTATTTGATAGTAAAAGCCACCAGCTTTCGGTATGGGGACTCCCACTTACCTGACGAAGGGGCAGCGCTCTGAAAGCTAGTGGCTTTTACTACCAAATAAACTTGTTGGACTTTAACCTGGTGCTGAGCGACTTCTTACTGTGGTCAGCTCTTTTGCCAGTATTTGGACCGTGGCTGCAGTGTGGTCAGGAACTGAGTGACCTTGGCACGACCCAAACAGAGGGTTAGAGTGTAGATTAATGCTGGTAATACACATGGCAGTGTCAGCAGCAGGGCACAAGGCAGTCTGATTGTGCTGATAAGGACAGTGACCCTCTTACTGCAGTTCGAAACTTGGTAGATTGTAGAATTTCTTAGCTACTAAAGTTCTGTCTGTTTGGAGTCATGAGTTAGCACCAGATTTTACAGCAGTTTCAGCCACTTAATATGCCAAGCAGCCAAACTATTATGGAATGTATTTAATACATAAAATGCACAAATAATTGTAACACAAATAAAACTATTACATCAACTGGACACTGTCAGACGCAGATGGAAAAGGCACAGAGGCAGAGCAGGAGAGAGAGAGAAAGGGTTGGTGAGCAGGGCGATATGAGGTGATCAGGATGGAAGAGAGGCACTAGTGTGTATATCAAATCACCTTTTGGACACACTTTGCATCATCTGTCAGAGTTCTTTCAAATTACTCAACATTGGGCAGTTCCATCGCTCAACACCCAGTGATAGTGTCAGGACAGGAAGAACAATTCTTCAGAATCCTTTTACAGTTAGAAAGGATGGGAGGGGAATTCAGAAAATAATACTATCAATTCCCTCTTAAATCCTAAACCTTACTTAGAAGCTCTATTAACCCAACTAAAAGCACCTTTCTGACAGTCCGAATCCAGTTTAGACTGACACTGTCTCTGACAGCCTGAATCTAGTTTTGATAAGTCCCCTTTCGCTGCAGTTGTATCTGAAAGGCTGTGATACATACAGATCCTGTTGCTTTGAGACACTAATCCCAATTTTGATCGACACACGTACTTGTCGATGTTAACTGTTCCCAATTTCACCTGTAATGGCAGTGTTGCAGCAAGCTTTGATGTTCATAGTTTGAATCTCACAGCAAATGTGGAGCAGGGGGAACATTGACTGGCTTTGGTATGAATGGATATGAGTCCAGAGTCCTCACCCTCTCACTGAGTTTGCTTCATTCACTGGCACCAAGTTAAAGCCATTTAGAAAATATTACAGTAAGAATTTTAAACAAATGTTGATCAGACTTGACAAAAGGAACAGTAGAAAGTAAAAATATATTGCAAGTGATTGTTTATGTCAAAGTGAGGTGTATATTGCAGATATTTTGCATGCACTAGGACAGCATACAGTATAGCAGTGCATTGATTATAGTTTGGAACAAGGATCCCAATCCTCACTCTAGCAGCAGTAGCAATTCATAAATAGATACAGTTCCTACTCATTTTTATTCTTAATTATCAGCAGTAGATTCCACATGATCTTTAAAAAAATAACCAATTAGAAACATTTCCTCAGGTGTGAAATAGCAATTGTTTCACTAAAACCAGCTGATTTGGTTTTCTAAATTCCTTTTGCTCGTTTTTTTTAGATAAACTTTGATCACAAATCAGGAATGGATAATCAGTCTGAGACAGGGTTTAATGTGGAATTCCACCTGAAGCAGAGATTTTCTTACAACTCCCTCTTGACAAAACACAAACTCAGCTCCAACTATTCAGTTTTTGTCTCCTCCAGGATCTGTGGCAGGTTCTGCTCCTTCTTCAGTGAGGCAGCCTTGGAAGACTCGAGTGGTTTGGCTTCATTCGTGTGATAGCTACCTTTGTGACGGTAATAGTAGAGGAAAAGTAGCACCAACAAGGCAAGGATGGTGAACAGGATCACTGCTACGATGACTAGAAGAGATAAAGACACAAACCTGATTAGTGGGAAATCCAAATATCTCTGGGCTCAGCCACACTCCCAGAATCTGACAGGTTTTTCTCAAACAATATCCCAAACATTTGATCCTGTCTTGACAGATGACAAACCTGGAATGACAGGTTTGATTCTAGTCATAGACACAAACAAGCTTTCCCAATACTGGAATCAGTCCGTTGAGGGGGTGTGGGGGTGTGGGGGGGTACTCTTGGCCTCGAGCCACTTTCTCCTCCTGTTGCAATATCCTCTCTGTGGGTCAGAGCTTTCACTCAGATTCCAGGCAGCACAAAGATGGAGATCCAGTGATGTGATGGGCAGGTGACAGCAAACTTTAGCCCACACCCAGTAAGCCCATCAGCAAAGCAAACAGGTGCCTTAAGACTACTGAACCGTACAACACTTTCCAGAAATTCTTGGAGAGCTTAGGGGAGGGGTGAGAAAGGTGACTGCTATCCAACTGGCCAATCTCAGGAGATAGCTGTCGTGACCTTGACTCTTGTTTTAAGGGCCCATCTGTCCACAGTCTACGCCGATGGTTGAAGATAGCAAAGTGAGGTTGGCTGAGGGGAAAGTGCAGCTTGTGGACTAGCCACATACCAACAGCAGACACAATCACTAGAGTACAACTTCATTTTTGCTCATCGCTCTGGTCAGGAAATCAGGTAAAAGGAATCAACAAAGTAACAGAACGGGGCAGTAATGTGGCTGATGATTACAAAAGAGTGACAGGGACAGAAAATAAAAAAGTACACCAAAGATAAAGCCAAAGATTACAAAAAATATTCACATAAAAGGCCCAGTACCTGAATGCATGCAGCAGTTGTAGCAAAGTAGGTGAATTTTAGCTCAGGTCGAGGCTTACAGAGACATAGTTGAAAGGTGAGCAGGACTGGGACTGAATGTTAAAAGTCATTTGACATATTGGAATGACAAGAGGCTAGGAAAAGGTGGCAAGACAGCCTTGTTAATTAAGAAAGACATTACCTTAGTGCTGAGAAACAACCTTAGCTTGATAGAACATAGAACAGTACAGGCCCTTCGATGTTGTGCTGAGCTGTGTCCAATCCCAAGATCAGTCTATCCCACTCCCTATCATTCTGGTGTGCTCTATGTGCCTATCCAATAACCGCTTGAAAATTCCTAAAGTGTTCAACTAGTGCGATAGACTATCACAGCAGGCAGTCTATTCCACACTCCAACCACTCTCTGAGTAAAGAATCTACCTCAGACATCCCTCCTATATCTCCCTCCATGAACCTTATAGTTCTGCCCCCTAGTAACAGCTACATCCACCTGAGGAAATAGTCTCTGCACGTCCACTCTATCTATCCTCCTCATCATCTTATAAACATCTATTAAGTCGCCTCCCATCCTCCTCTGCTTTAAAGAGAAAAGCCTCAGCTCCCTCAACCTTTCCTCATAAGACCTACCCTCCAAACCAGGCAGCATCCTGGTAAATCTCCTCTGCACTCTCTCCAATGTTTCCACATCCTGCTTATAGTGAGGTGACCAGAACTGAACACAATGTTCCAAATGTGGTCTCACCAACGTCCGGTATAGTTGCAGCATAATCCCACAGCTCTTAAACTCAAACCCCCTGTTAATAAACGCTAACATATTATAAGCCTTCTTCACAGCTCTATCCACTTGAGTGGTAACCTTCAGAGATCTGTGGATATTAACCCCAAGATCTCTCTGTTCCTCCACATTCCTCAGAACCCTGCCTTTGATCCTGTGATCCGCATTCAAGTTCGTCCTACCAAAATTAATCACCTCGCACTTATCAGGGTTAAACTCCATCTGCCACTTTTTGGCCCAGCTCTGCATCCCATCAACGTCTCTCTGCAGCCTACAACAGCCCTCCGCCACGATCAAGAGGGGTCACAGGCTCAAGGTGAGGGGGGCGAGGTATAACTCATATCAGAGGGATGTTTTCTTACACAGAGGGTGGGGGAGGCCTGGAATGCGCTGCCAAGCAAGGTGGTGGAGGCGGACACACTGGGATCGTTTAAGACTTACCTGGATAGGCACATGAGCAGACTGGGATTGGAGGGATACAAACGAATGGTCTAGTTGGACCAATGAGCAGCACAGGCTTGGAGGGCCGAAGGGCCTGTTTCCTGTGCTGTACTGTTCTTTGTTCTTTTTGTTCATCCACTACTCCACCAATCCTGGTGTCGTCAGCAAATTTACTAACCCACCCTTCAGCCCCCTCTTCCAAGTCATAGATAAAAATCACAAAAAGACGATTGACCAGGATATAGAATCAGTCTGAGTAGAGATAAGAAATAGTAAAGATGAGCTGTGACTGTGGGGTGGTTTACAGACTCCCTAACAACCGTTACTCTGTTGGGGGGTGGAGGAGTGGGTGGTCAGCGCATTCCACAGACTCTCTAAAGGACCAACACTAACTTTACTCTTTTCCTATCCTAAACTATGTAAAAACCCTTCCTGCCTAGTAACCAACCTCTCAGCATCGACCCTGTCGGGCCCCCTGAGAATCCAACATGTCTCAATAAGGTCGCCTCTCATTCTCTAAACTCCAGTGAGTATAGGCCCAGCTAACTCAAGCTTTGTGCATAAGAAAATCCCTTCCTCCCCAGAATCGACCTAGTGAACCTTCTCTGGATTGCCTCCAATGCCAGTATATCTTTTAGGGTCATAGAGGTTTACAGCATGGAAACAGGCCCTTTGGCCCAATTTATCCTTGCTACTTTTTTTTTTAAAAACTCCTAAGCTAACCCCAATTGCCCACATTTGGCCCACATCCCTCTATACCCATCGTACCCATGTAACTACCTAAATGCTTTTTAAAAGATAAAATTGTACCCACTTCTACTACTGCCTCTGGCAGCTCGTTCCAGATACTCACCACCCTCTGTGTGAAAAAATTCCCCTCTGGACACTTTTGTATCTCTCCCCTCTCACCTTCAACCTATGCCCTCTAGTTTAAACTCCCCTACCTTTGGGAAAAGATATTGACTTTATCTATGTCCCTCATTATTTTATAGACCTCTATAAGATCACCCCGCAGCCTCCTACGCTCCAGAGAAGAATGTCCCAGTCTATTCAGCCTCTCCTCATAACTCAATCCATTAAGTCTCGGTAGCATCCTAGAAAAATCTTTTCTGCACTCTTTCTAGTTTAATAATATCCTCTCTATAATAGGGTGACCAGAATTGCACACAGTATTTCCAAGTGTGGCCTTACCAATGTCTTGTACAACTTCAACAAGATGTTCCAACTTCTGTATTCAATGTTCTGACCAATGAAACCAAGCATGCTGAATGCCTTCTTCACCACTCTGTCCACCTGTGACTCCACTTTCAAGGAGCTATGAACATGTACCCCTAGATCTCTCTGTTCTATCACTCTCCCCAACACCCTACCATTAATGGGATTTAATGGCATTGAGAGTTACAGATAATTCTATGGCCTGGTAGGTATGGATATGATTGGCGCAACTTGTGGGCCGAAGGGCCTGTTTGTGCTGTAGTGTTCTATGTTCTATTAACTAAGTCCTGTCCTGGTTCAATCTACCAAAATGCATCACCTCACATTCGTCAGCCCACTGGCCCAATTGATCAAGATCCTGTTGCAATTGGAGATAACTTTCTTCACTATCCACTACTCTACCAATCTTGGTGTCATCTGCAAACTTACTAATCATGCCCCCTATATTCTATTCTCATCCAACTCATCAATATAAATGACAAATAACAGTGGACCCAGCACTGATCCCTGAGGCACACCACTGGTCACAGGCCTCCAGTTTGAAAAACAACTCTCTGCAACCACCCTCAATTTTGTATCCATTTAGATACCTCACCCTGGATCCGTGAGATTTAACTTTATGCAACAACCTACATTTCCTTAGATAAGGGGACCAAAAGTATTCACAGCATTCCAGGGTAGAAGCCTTAATGATAAATTATCTTTGAGAATTTCTTTTTTCAAAAGAGACATTGGGGAGGGATGAACTTAAAACAATCATAATTACCAGGGGAAAAAGTGCTGGGAAAAAGACTGACAAATTCCTTGGACCGGATGGCCTGAATTGTAGGATCTTGGTAGCTGCTGAGACAGCAATTCTAACTGATTCTCATTGGTTTTAATCTTCCAAAACTACATTGATTCTGGAACCGTCCCAGCAGACTGGAAAATAGCAAATGTAACACCTTTATTTGAAAAGGGAGGAGATACAAAGCAGGAAACTCCAGACCTATTAGCCTAACATCTGTCACAGGGAAGGTGCTAGAATCCAATATTAAAAAGGTTATAGCAGAATACTTCGAAACTCACAATGTGATCAGGCAGATCCAACACAACAAGGAGAACCTTGTTGAACTAATCAATTCGAGTTTTCTGACAAAGTAACATTCAAGGTGGACGATGGGGACTGTTTGATGGGGTGTCCTGGGACATCCAGAAGTCAATTGATAAGGTGCAATATCAAAGGCTACTAGACCAGAGCTCGTGGCATGGGGGATAAAACAGTGCTCAGCTGACAGGCTACAGAGACCAGACAGAAATGGATACTTGTTGGACTGTAACTAATGGAGCACCAAAGGGATCAGTGTTGGGACTGCAAATAATCACCATCTTAATCACAGGCTCGGATGAAGGGACTGAATATATGGTGGCTAAATTTGCAATGACACCAAAATAGGAAAGCAAGTTTTCAAGAGGAGGTGCATGCCTAAAATGGGATTTAGATAGGTTAAAGCAGCGGACAGAATTTGGCAAATGGGGTATAACATTAATAAATATGAACGTGTCCACGTTGGCAGGAAGAGTAGAAAAATAGTGTATTATTTAAATAGAGAGATTGCAGAGCTGAGGATAGTCAGATCTGGGGGTTCTTGTACATGAAACAGAAAATGTTAATATGCAGATGTGGCAAGTAATTAGGAAGGCAAATGGCATGTTGATGTTTATTGTAAGGGGAATGGAATATAAAAATAGGGAAGCTTTACTGGAGCTGTGTAGGGCCTTGGTGAGACCATATCTGGAATACTGTGTACAACTTTGGTCTCCTTATTTGAAAAAGCTACAACTGCTATCAAAGAGTTTCAGAGAAGGTTCACTAGATTCAATCATGGGCCTATAGCTCACCTTATGAAGAAAGGTTGGTCAGATTGGGCCAATACCCATTGGAGTTTCAAATAATAACCCTGAGGCGACCCCTGATAGGCTGGATGCAAAGAGGATGTTTCCTCTTGTGGGAGGGACTAAAAGTAAATGATAAAGTTAAAAAAATAAGAGATTTTGTTTAAGATGGAGATGGGGAGGAGCTTTTTCCTCCTAAAGAGTCAGTGAAATGTGGAACTTTCTTCTCCAGAAAGCAGTGGAGGATCGGTCATCAAATTATTCAATGCAGAGTTAGCGAGGGAATCGAGGCTGACCGAGGCAATCGAGGGACACAGACAAGAGACTGGAGCAGAGACCAAAACCAGATCAGCCATGATCTTTTTGGATAATGGAGTATGTTCGAGGGGCTGAATGGCTTCCTCCCACTCTTTATCCAACACTCCAAGTTCCCCACAATCCTCCCATCCCGGGGTTTTGTCTATACTCACCACCAATGATGACTCCGGTCAAGTAATCGTATCCAAACCGGGGCGTCTCTGAAAAACAGTTTGGAATTCAGTTCATTTCCATCCATTCTCATTCAGCCACTCAAACAATTGCACAGGGCAGATACAGGGTAAGGGAAGGGGAAGAGATAGCAGAGAGGGACAGGCGGACGGGGTGGGGGGAGAAAGAGAAGTGGGGGGGCCCCAAGAGGGGGAGGAAGGGGGGTGGGGGAAGGTGGTTGGCGGGGGTCCAGGGGAAGGACCGGACAGCCGGTGGGGGGGTGGGGGGGAAGGTGTAGGGTGAAGCAGGCAGCTGAGGAAGGGAAGAGGGGAGGGGTTGGGAGCGGGGGGAGTTGCTCTTCAAGCTTAAAAAAGGTCCAAGAATCAAGCAGGGATTATTCCTCCCTCATGCTCTTCCCCAGTCCCCACCACCTTGTCCATTGCCCACCATCACTCAACTTTCCCCATCCCATGCACAGCAACCTCCCTCCCTCTCCCCCCCACAGCCTTCTCTCCCTGTCGTCTCTGCTTAACCTTAGCTCACTGTAATAGAGTCACAGAGGTTTACAAAGTAGAAACAAGCTCTGAGGCCCAACTTGTCCGCGCTGCCCTTTTTTTCCTAAGCCCCTAAACTATTCCCAATTGCCCGTGTTTGGCCCATATCCCTCTATACCCATCATGTCCACTTAACTGTCTAAACGCTTTTCAAAAGACAAATGTACCCACCTCTACCACTGCCTCTGGCAGCTTGTTCCAGACACCGTGTGAAAAAATTGCCCCTCTGGACACTTTTGTATCTCTCCCCTCTCACCTTAAATTTATGCCCTCTAGTTTTAGACTCCCCTACCTTTGGGAAAATATACTGACTATTGAGCTGATCTGTGCCTCTCATTATGTTATAGACCTCTGTAAGGTCACCCCTCAACCTCCTTCACTCTTTAAAAAAAAGTCCCAGTCTATCCAGCCTCTCTTTATAACTCAAACCATCAAGTCCCAGTGGCATCCTAGTAAATCTTTTCTGCATTCTTCCTAGTTTAATAATATCCTCTCTATAATAGGGTGACCAGAACTGTACCCAGTATTCCAAGTGTGACCTTACCAATGTCTTTTACAACTTCAACAAGACATCCCAACTCCTGTATTCAATGTTCTGACCAATGAAGTGGGTATGCCGGTGTTGGACTGGCGTAAACACAGTAAAAAGTCTGACAACACCAGGTTTTAGTCCAACCGATTTATTTGATAATATTCTCAAATTATCAAATATTATCAAATAAATCGGTTGGACTAAAACCTGGTGTTGTCAGACTTTTTACTGACCAATGGAACCAAACATGCCAAATACCTCCTTCACCACTCTGTCCACCTGTGACTCCACTTTCAAGGAGCTATGATCATGTACCTCTAGATCTCTTTGTTCTGTAACTCTCCCCAGTGCCCTACCATTAACTGAGTAAGTCCTGCCCTGGTTCAATCGACCAAAATGCATCACCTCGCATTTGTCTAAATTAAACTCCATCTGCCATTCGTCAGCCCACTGGCCCAACTGATCAAGATCCTCATTGCAATTGGAGATAACTTTCTTCATTATCCACTATGTCACCAATCTTAGTGTCATCTGCAAACTTACCAATCATACCCCCTATATTCTCATCCCAATCATTAATATAAATGACAAATAACAGTGTACCCGACACTGATCCCTGAGGCACACCGCTGGTCACAGGCCTCCAGTATGAAAAACAACTCTCTACAACCACTCTCTAGCTTGTGTCATCAAGCCAGTTTTATTTACATTTAGATACCTCACCCTGGATCCCATGAGATTTAACTTTATGCAACAACCTACCATTGGGGTTTAATGGGATTGGGGGTTATAGATAGGTCTATAGATTGGTGGGGTTGATGTGATCGGCGCAACTCGAGGGCCGAAGGGCCTGTTTGTGCTGTAATGTTCTATGTTCTATGTGGTACCTTGTCAAAGGCTTTGCTAAAGTCCATGTAGACAACATCAACTGCACTGCCTTCATCTACTTTCTCGGTTACCCCTTCAAAAAACTCAATTAAATTTGTGAGATATGATTTTCCACTCACAAAGTCTAAATGCCTGTGGAATTTTATCTGGTAACATTGTAAAAGCCCAATCCAGCTTAAGGCTGTAATTAGATGCTGGTTGTTGATGAATTCAGGCTGTAATGATGCTTTGCAAAGTGCAACTGGCAGTAAATTTGGGAAGAATTCAGTTACATGTTGTGACACAGCCTCTCTGAGCATGCAGTTCCCATGTACCTGGCTGCAAAGCCCAAGGATCTTCCTCCAGGAGAACTGAAGACAGAATAATGGGGAGAGCTCCACAGTTCGATTCCACCAATTCTCCCAGAACCTCCACAGTCCGATTGGTGTCCGGTCTCAGTGCCACTTTCAAAGGGGCGATTCCATTAAAGTTCACTCCAGCCAAACAGCCGGTAAACCCTGGAGTGTTAAACCGCTGGATCTCTGGATCCAGAATCCCCACCTCTGTCGGAATAATCAAACACAATAAATTCACAGAGGCAGATTTACACACAGATGGTGCTGAAACATTATACAATGTGCTTGATAAACCGGCTCAAAGTGTGCAAGGGGCTGACTCACCGTTAGATACCACATCAGCACCGACCCTCAGCACACTTCCCTCAGCACCAACCCTCCCACAGTGCAGCGTTCCCTCAGCACTGACCCTCCCCATGGCGTGGCGCTCCCTCGGCACCAACCCTCCCACAGTGCGGCGCTCCCTCAGCACCGACCCTCCCACAGTGCGGCGCTCCCTCAAAACCGACCCTCCCACAGTGCGGCACTCCCTCAGCACCGACCCTCCCCACAGTGCGGCGCTCCCTCAGCACTGACCCTCCCCACAGTGCGGCGCTCCCTCAGCACCGACCCTCCCACAGTGCGGCACTCCCTCAGCACCGACCCTCCCACAGTGCAGCGTTCCCTCGGCACCGACCCTCCCCACGGCGTGGCGCTCCCTCAGCACCGACCCTCCCCACAGTGCGGCGCTCCCTCAGCACCGACCCTCCCACAGTGCGGCGCTCCCTCGACACCGACCCTCCCCACAGTGCGGCGCTCCCTCAGCACCGACCCTCCCACAGTGCGGGGCTCCCTCAGCACCGACCCTCCCACAGTGCAGCGCTCCCTCAGCACCGACCCTCCCCACAGTGCGGCGCTCCCTCAGCACCGACCCTCCCACAGTGCGGCGCTCCCTCAGCACCGACCCTCCCACAGTGCGGCGCTCCCTCAGCACCGACCCTCCCACAGTGCGGCGCTCCCTCAGCACCGACCCTCCCACAGTGCAGCGTTCCCTCGGCACCGACCCTCCCCACGGCGTGGCGCTCCCTCAGCACCGACCCTCCCACAGTGTGGGACTCCCTCAGCACCAACCCTCCCCACAGTGCGGCGCTCCCTCAGCACCGACCCTCCCACAGTGCGGCGCTCCCTCAGCACCGACCCTCCCACAGTGCAGCGTTCCCTCGGCACCGACCCTCCCCACGGCGTGGCGCTCCCTCAGCACCGACCCTCCCACAGTGTGGGACTCCCTCAGCACCAACCCTCCCCACAGTGCGGGGCTCCCTCAGCACCGACCCTCCCACAGTGCAGCGCTCCCTCAGCACCGACCCTCCCACAGTGCGGCGCTCCCTCAGCACCAACCCTCCCCACAGTGCGGCGCTCCCTCAGCACCAACCCTCCCCACAGTGCGGCGCTCCCTCAGCACCGACCCTCCCACAGTGCGGCGCTCCCTCAGCACCGACCCTCCCACAGTGCGGGACTCCCTCAGCACCGACCCTCCCCACAGTGCGGCGCTCCCTCAGCACCGACCCTCCCACAGTGCGGGACTCCCTCAGCACCGACCCTCCCCACAGTGCGGCGCTCCCTCGACACCGACCCTCCCACAGTGCGGCACTCCCTCAGCACCGACCCTCCCACAGTGCGGCGCTCCCTCAGCACCGACCCTCCCACAGTGCGGCGCTCCCTCGACACCGACCCTCCCACAGTGCGGCACTCCCTCAGCACTGACCCTCCCACAGTGCGGCACTCCCTCAGCACTGACCCTCCCACAGTGCGGCACTCCCTCAGCACTGACCCTCCCACAGTGCGGCACTCCCTCAGCACTGACCCTCCCACAGTGCGGCACTCCCTCAGCACTGACCCTCCCACAGTGCGGCACTCCCTCAGCACTGACCCTCCCACAGTGCGGCACTCCCTCAGCACTGACCCTCCCACAGTGCGGCACTCCCTCAGCACCGACCCTACCACAGTGCGGCGCTCCCTCAACACCGACCCTCCCACAGTGCGGCACTCCCTCAGCACCGACCCTACCACAGTGCGGCGCTCCCTCAACACCGACCCTCCCACAGTGCGGCACTCCCTCAGCACCGACCCTACCACAGTGCGGCGCTCCCTCAACACCGACCCTCCCACAGTGCGGCGCTCCCTCAACACCGACCCTCCCACAGTGCGGCGCTCCCTCAGCACTGACCCTCCCACAGTGCGGCACTCCCTCAGCACCGACCCTCCCACAGTGCGGCGCTCCCTCAACACCGACCCTCCCACAGTGCGGCACTCCCTCAGCACTGACCCTCTGACAGTGCGGCGCTCCCTCAACACCGACCCTCCCACAGTGCGGCACTCCCTCAGCACTGACCCTCCCACAGTGCGGGACTCCCTCAGCACCGACCCTCCCACAGTGCGGCACTCCCTCAGCACTGACCCTCCCACAGTGCGGGACTCCCTCAGCACTGACCCTCCCACAGTGCGGGACTCCCTCAGCACCGACCCTCCCACAGTGCGGCACTCCCTCAGCACTGACCCTCCCACAGTGCGGCACTCCCTCAGCACCGACCCTCTGTACAGCAGCTCGGTGCTGTGTACAGTTTTGGAGTGTGGCAGGATTTTGATGATCTGAGTAATTATTTTAATGAAGAAGAATTTAAACATTCTCACAAAATAAACAATACAAAATCTAGAAATATACAAAGAATATAAATGCAAAATGGAAGGAGCTGATTGCAAGATTCATGCAATCTGAGTGCAGCAAGAAAGCCCCTGGAGAAGGTTTACAGCAACTCAAACTCACTGCTGCACACAGACCCATTTAGCTGCTCCCCCACTTTCCCCCTTCTCTCCACCCAGCATCCTTCCCTCCCCCACCATCACACCAGCTTATCTGGCTAAGGTCTCTGTGCCAAGAAGTAGCAGCACAGGGTCTGTGGCAGCAGAATGGAATCAACACCATTAAAAATCACTTCCTTGTCACAGATCCCACAGTCCGCCCACCCGGTATTAACCTGCCAGCATTCCACAGCCATTCCAACACTGCCCAAAGTCTTCTTGCAAACACTTTTTTACCCCAAAAATATTTTCATAAAAATCTCAAATGAACTATTGCAAATCTACACGTCTAAGAATTGCAAACAGTGCAGAATTAAAACTTTTTTACAGTTCTATACAAATTACAATCATAACATTTCAAACTTAAGACTGTATCCAAGCCTCAGGTTTTACTGTGTGCCGTTAATGCTCAGGTTGGCACACAGCTCCGCAGGTCGAGGGTATTCTGCAGTTCCCGGGCCCTCGGTCTGCCTCTGTTAAAGGCCTTACAGTGTGGCCTTTCCCCATTGTACCTTTGCGGCGGCTGCCCCAAGCTTCAGCCCGTCCCTTAGCACGTAGTCCTGGACCTTGGAATGTGCCAGTCTGCAACACTCGGTCGAGGACAGTTCTTTCAGCTGGAAGATCAGCAAGTTTCGGGTGGACCAAAGTGCGTCCTTCACCGAGTTGATGACCTTCCAGCAGCAGTTGATGTTTGTCTCGGTGTGCGTTCCCGGAAACAGCCCATAGAGCACAGAGTCCTGTGTCACCGAGCTGCTGGGGACGAACCTCGACAAATACCACTGCATCTCGCTCCAGACCTTCTTTGCAAAGGCACATTCCAGAAGGAGGTGTGCGACCGTCTCGTCAGCCCCGCAGCCGCTTCGAGGGCAGCGTGCGGTGTTGCTGAGACCTCGAGTGTGCGTAAAGGATCTGACGGGGAGTGCCCTTCTCACCACCAGCCAAGCCAGATCTTGGTGCTTGTTTGTCAGTCCTGGTGATGAGGCGTTCTGCCAGATGGCACTGACAGTCTGCTCAGGGAACCGTCCACTTGGCACAGATAGAATCTTGTCGGCGATGCAGAGAGAGATCTGGTCTCTGTGAAAGCTGATTTGGTGATTATTACATTAGGAATATAAAAGTACTGGACAGAGAGAGCTACAATAGCAACAAGAAAGAAGCAGAGAAACTGCAGAAAGTTATAACCTCACCCATCACTCGACCCAGGAAGAGGGATCTTGGAGAATCAAAATTCTTATCTCCCCACAGAAAAATTCGATCTCTGACAATTGGAAACTCGTCCACCTGAAGGAAAAGCAGATCAGACAACGTTAAAAAATGCAAGAGTCAGACATGACCATACCCAGGCAGCAAGGGGAAGCAACTTCTACAACTCAGTCCCATGGGAGGAGGGGAGTGTCGATGGGGCGGGGGGGGGGGGGGGGGGTGTCTGGGGGAGCAGGACTGATGGTTTGGGAGGAAGATGGATGGCTGGGGGTGGTGGGGTGGGGCACAGGACGAGGGGCATGTGGGGACTGGGTTTGTGTGACTCATGCCGTCCCTTCACCAGGTTGACATGCTCCCAGCAGAATGGGGGATATTGGGGCCAGGAGGTTACACACTGTTGTTATAAAGAACTCAGCTGTTGCAGATGGTCCACATCACCTCACGGTTACCCTGTTTTGAGCTGCTCGATCTGTTCTGAATCTAACATCTTTAATACACTAATAGAGCCAAGCAATATGTTGGAGAGTGTCCTCAGTGTGAAGACAAGGCTGTGGCCAGCTAGCCAATGTCCACTGACTACAGTGGTATTGGTAAATCCCACCAGGAAGGGGCAGGGGGGAGATGGACCACTCCCAATCCCGCCGGGAACAGGGGGGGGGGGGGGGTGGAGAAGAACCACTCCCAATCCCACTGGGAACGGGGGGGGGGGGGGGGGGGAGGAGGAGAAGAACCACTCCCAATCCCACCGGGACCCGGGGGGGGGGAGGAGAACCACTCCCAATCCCACCGGGAACGGGGGGGGGGGGGGGGGAGGAGAAGAACCACTCCCAATCCCACCGGGACCCGGGGGGGGGGGAGGAGAACCACTCCCAATCCCACCGGGAACAGGGGGGGGGGGAGAACCACTCCCAATCCCACCGGGAACAGGGGGGGGGGGGGGGGGGGGGTGGAGAAGAACCACTCCCGATCCCACCGGGAACGGGGGGGGGGGGGGGGGGGTGAGGAGATGAACCACTCCCAATCCCACCAGGAACGGGGGGGGGGTGTGGAGAAGAACCACTCCCAATCCCACCGGGAACAGGGGGGGGGGGGGGGGGGGGGGGGTGGAGAAGAACCACTCCCGATCCCACCGGGAACGGGGGGGGGGGGGTGAGGAGATGAACCACTCCCAATCCCACCAGGAACGGGGGGGGGGTGTGGAGAAGAACCACTCCCAATCCCACCGGGAACAGGGGGGGGGGAGAACCACTCCCAATCCCACTATTGGCTTCCACGTGTAGAGTCTAACTGGTTGTCAATGCCAACAGAGTGAAGTGATTTTTACATGATGTTTCTCTCATTTCTGAGCAATCACGGCCAGTTTAATGATCCAAACACTGTCTCTAAGTGTGTAACCATAATCCAGTCTTTTGTGGCACCTAGGTTTCATCCGGGTTTGATCCAGGTACAGTACCTGTATTTGCTCCGGGTTCACTCCGGGTACAGTACCTGTATTTGCTCCGGGTTCACTCCGGGTACAGTACCTGTATTTACTCCGGGTTCACTCTGGGTACAGTACCTGTATTTGCTCCGGGTTCACTCCGGGTACAGTACCTGTATTTACTCCAGGTTCACTCTGGGTACAGTACCTGTATTTACTCCGGGTTCACTCTGGGTACAGTACCTGTATTTACTCCGGGTTCACTCTGGGTACAGTACCTGTATTTGCTCCGGGTTCACTCTGGGTACAGTACCTGTATTTGTTCCGGGTTCACTCCGGGTACAGTACCTGTATTTGCTCCGGGTTCACTCCGGGTACAGTACCTGTATTTACTCCGGGTTCACTCTGGGTACAGTACCTGTATTTGTTCCGGGTTCACTCCGGGTACAGTACCTGTATTTGCTCCGGGTTCACTCCGGGTACAGTACCTGTATTTACTCCGGGTTCACTCTGGGTACAGTACCTGTATTTACTCCAGGTTCACTCTGGGTACAGTACCTGTATTTACTCCAGGTTCACTCTGGGTACAGTACCTGTATTTACTCCGGGTTCACTCCGGGTACAGTACCTGTATTTGCTCCGGGTTCACTCCGGGTACAGTACCTGTATTTACTCCGGGTTCACTCTGGGTACAGTACCTGTATTTACTCCAGGTTCACTCTGGGTACAGTACCTGTATTTACTCCGGGTTCACTCTGGGTACAGTACCTGTATTTACTCCGGGTTCACTCTGGGTACAGTACCTGTATTTGCTCCGGGTTCACTCTGGGTACAGTACCTGTATTTACTCCGGGTTCACTCCGGGTACAGTACCTGTATTTGCTCCGGGTTCACTCCGGGTACAGTACCTGTATTTACTCCGGGTTCACTCCGGGTACAGTACCTGTATTTACTCCGGGTTCACTCTGGGTACAGTACCTGTATTTGCTCCGGGTTCACTCCGGGTACAGTACCTGTATTTGCTCCGGGTTTGATCCAGGTACAGTACCTGTATTTGTTCCGGGTTCACTCCAGGTACAGTACCTGTATTTGCTCCGGGTTCACTCCAGGTACAGTACCTGTATTTGCTCCGGGTTCACTCCGGGTACAGTACCTGTATTTGCTCCGGGTTCACTCTGGGTACAGTACCTGTATTTGCTCCGGGTACGCTCCGGGTTCACTCCGGGTACGCTCCGGGTTCACTCCGGGTACAGTACCTGTATTTGCTCCGGGTTCACTCCGGATACGCTCTGGGTTCACTCCGGGTACAGTACCTGTATTTGCTCCGGGTTCACTCCGGGTACGCTCCGGGTTCACTCCGGGAACAGTACCTGTATTTGCTCCGGGTACACTCCGGGTACGCTCCGGGTACGCTCCGGGTTCGCTCCGGGTTCATTCCGGGTACAGTACCTGTATTTGCTCCGGGTTCACTCCGGGTACGCTCCGGGTACAGTACCTGTATTTGCTCCGGGTTCGCTCTGGGTACGCTCCGGGTTCACTCCGGGTACAGTACCTGTATTTGCTCCGGGTTCACTCCAGGTACGTTCCGGGTTCACTCCGGGTACAGTACCTGTATTTGCTCCGGGTTCACTCCAGGTACGTTCCGGGTTCACTCCGGGAACAGTACCTGTATTTGCTCCGGGTACACTCCGGGTACGCTCCGGGTACGCTCCGGGTTCGCTCCGGGTTCATTCCGGGTACAGTACCTGTATTTACTCCGGGTTCACTCTGGGTTCACTCCGGGTACAGTACCTGTATTTACTCCGGGTTCACTCTGGGTTCAGTACCTGTATTTGCTCCGGGTTCACTCCGGGTACGCTCCGGGTACAGTACCTGTATTTGCTCCGGGTTCGCTCTGGGTACGCTCCGGGTTCACTCCGGGTACAGTACCTGTATTTGCTCCGGGTTCACTCCAGGTACGCTCCGGGTTCACTCCGGGTACAGTACCTGTATTTGCTCCGGGTTCACTCCAGGTACGTTCCGGGTTCACTCCGGGTACAGTACCTGTATTTGCTCCGGGTTCACTCCGGGTACAGTACCTGTATTTGCTCCGGGTTCACTCCAGGTACGTTCCGGGTTCACTCCGGGTACAGTACCTGTATTTGCTCCGGGTTCACTCCGGGTACGTTCCGGGTTCACTCCGGGTACAGTACCTGTATTTGCTCCGGGTTCGCTCTGGGTACAGTACCTGTATTTGCTCCGGGTACGCTCCGGATATGCTCCGGGTTCACTCCGGGTACAGTACCTGTATTTGCTCCGGGTTTGCTCTGGGTACAGTACCTGTATTTGCTCCGGGTTCACTCCGGGTACGCTCCGGGTTCACTCTGGGTACAGTACCTGTATTTGCTCCGGGTTCACTCCGGGTTCACTCTGGGTACAGTACCTGTATTTGCTCCGGGTTCACTCTGGGTTCACTCCGGGTACGCTCCGGGTTCACTCTGGGTACAGTACCTGTATTTGCTCCGGGTTCACTCCGGGTTCACTCTGGGTACAGTACCTGTATTTGCTCCGGGTTCACTCCGGGTTCACTCTGGGTACAGTACCTGTATTTGCTCCGGGTTCACTCCGGGTACACTCCGGGTACGCTCCGGGTTCACTCTGGGTACAGTACCTGTATTTGCTCCGGGTACGCTCCGGGTTCACTCCGGGTTCACTCCGGGTACGCTCCGGGTACGCTCCGGGTTCACTCCGGGTTCACTCCGGGTACAGTACCTGTATTTGCTCCGGGTTCGCTCTGGGTACAGTACCTGTATTTGCTCCGGGTACGCTCCGGGTTCACTCCGGGTACCCTCCGGATACACTCCGGGTTCACTCCGGGTTCACTCTGGGTACAGTACCTGTGTGTATAGATCCCTGTCTCGTCTGGTGATGTTAACCCAATGCGCTTTGCCATCTGCCACATTTTCCTTTACTAGGATCCTGGTGTAGGGATTGGCGAATGAGCCAAGCTGGTATCGAAGGACCAAACTCCCTGTACAGAAAATGCCAACAAGCTTTTTGCAAAGTTTCTTTATATCAGACAGTTAGATGGAAAATAAATTAATTAAAAAATGAGAAATCAGGAGATAGATGCAGCGGGGAAATGACTTCATTCAGGACCATCCAATAATCACTGGAGCTCAGAACAGTGAGCGTGGGCCCCTCAAACCTCCTCCACCATTGATAAGATCATGTCTGATCTGCTTCATTGTACTTTCTGTCTGTTCCTTTTCTCTATGACTCCCTTGTCAATCAAGAAGCTATCTAACTAGATGACCAAATCTCCACTGCACTCTGAGAAAGAGTTTCAGTCTAATCACCCTCAGAAAATAATTCTCATCTTAGCCTTAAATGGGAAATGTCTTATTTTTAAACCGTGTCCCCCAGTGGAGAATGACTACAGAACTGCAGACAGATCAAGGTGTTATTTTGCATGATTCACAGAAGATGAATATGCAGGTATTAATTAATTATCTTAATTATTAATTCAGAAAGCTAATGGAATGTTATCCTTGATTATGAGAGAAATTCTCCATAAAGGATATAATACAGGGGAACAATGAAACCAAGTACTGTGTGCAGTTCCTTGGTTAAGAAAGGATGTAAGTGCGTTGGAGGCAGTTGAAGGAGGTTACTGGATTCAGGAATGAGAGGGTTGTCCTATTGGGATATTTTGGCCAGGCTGTGCTGGTTTTCATTGGACTTTAGAGAGTGAGGGGTGACTCGGGTGAAGTGTATAAAATCCTGAATGATGTCGACAAGATGAACATGAACAGGATCTCTCCTCTTGTGGTGAGTCCTGAAGCAGGTGAACTGTTATAAAATTAGGGGTTGCCTTTTTGGGACAGAGGAGAACTGTTTTCTCCCAGAGGGTTGTGCGATAATGAAGCACGCTGTCTCTGAAGGCACTGGGGATGGGGGTCACTGAATAATTTTAAGGTGGAATTATTATAGAATCCTGACAGGGCAGGAGGCCATTTGGCCCATTGGGTCTGCACCTATAACAATCCCACCCAGGCCATATCCCTGTCATCCCATGTGTTGACCCTACTAATGCCCTGATACTCGGGCAATTTAGCATGGCCAATCAACCTAACCTGCACATCTGTGGAATGTGGGAGGAAATTGGAGCACCCAGAAGAAACCCACACAGACATGGGGAGAATGTGCAGCCTCCACACAGACAGTGACCCGAGGCTGGAATTGAACCCAGGTCCCTGGAGCTGTGAGGCAGCAGTGCTAACCACTGTGTCACCGAGCCGCCATTAGATTGATTCCTTTACCTAACAAGGATCAAAGGAATGTGGAATTTAAAACATAAGAAATAGGAGCAGGAGTAGGCCATCTGGCCCTTCGAGCCTGCCCCGCCATTCAATAAGATCATGGCTGATCTGTCGTGACTCAGTTCCACATTCCCGCCCTCTCCCCATAACCCTTAATCCCCTCTCTTATCAAAAACCCATCAACCCGTTTCTTAAAAATATTTAGCGAGGCAGCCTCCACCACTTCAACGGGCAGAGAATTCCAGAGATTCACCACCCTTTGAGTGAAGAAGTTCCTCCTCAACTCCGTTCTAAACTGCACCCCCCTTATTTTGAGGCTGTGTCCTCTAGTCCTACTGTCCTTTCTGAGCGGGAAGAATCTCTCTACCTCTACCCTATCCATCCCCTTCATTATCTTATACGTCTCTATAAAATCCCCCCTCATCCTTCTAAACTCCAACGAGTACAAACCCAGTCTATTCAATCTCTCCTCATAGTCCAACCCCCTCATCTCTGGTATCAGCCTAGTGAGCCTCCTCTGCACTCCCTCCAAGGCCAAAATATCCTTCCACAAATAAGAGGACCAAAACTGCACACAGTACTCCAGTTGCGGCCTCACCAGTGCCCTGTACAGTTGCAGCAAGACCTCCCTACTTTTATATTCAATCCCCCTCGCTATAAAGGCCAACATCCCATTCGCCTTCTTGACCACCTGCTGCACCTGCAGACTGGGTTTTTGCGACTCATGCACAAGGACCCCCAGGTCCCTCTGCACCGTCGCCTGCTGCAGCTTTTCGCCCTTTAAATAATAATCCCTCCTACTATTATTCCTGCCAAAGTGGATAAGCTCACACTTGCTAACATTATACTCCATCTTCCAGGTCCTCGCCCACTCGCTCAGCCTATCCAGATCCCTCTGCAGGATACAAAACACAAACAGATCAACTGTGATTTTAATAAATGGTGGATGGGACAGGCTAGAGGGGCTGAATGGCCTACTGCAGCTCTTATTTGGTATGTTCTAGTCTCTCCCACAAGGGGAAACACGTCCCAGCATCAACTCTATAAAGTTCCCTCAGGATCACCTCTCAATCTTCTGAGCTCTGATACAGGTCCAACTTAGATAAGCCCTTAATCAGTTGATTCATGTACCAGAAAAAGAGGCCATATTCAGGCAGCCGGGATTCAGTAGTGCCGAGGAAATTCTATCGTCAACTGTCTCCAGGAGGAAGTATCAGTGTAAACCTGGTCACTACAGTCGTTTTAACATTGGCTGATTTTATTGGTCGATTTTCACTGTGACCAATAACTTTCACATCAATTAAATGGAAAAGAGGAGAATGAATTCACCAAAATGTGTTAATTCATCAAAATATTCATGCAAGTATTAACACACAGTACCTGCATCAACATAGGTCTGATTGTGTAAATTTATATGTACAATTCCCAGAAGTTCCAGGACTTAGACTCAGTGACAGTGAAGGAATGGCGATATATTTCCAAGTCAGGCTGGTGACTGATTTGGAGAGGAACTTGGGGGTGTTCCCAGGTATCTGCTGCCCTCATCTTTCTAGGTGGTAGAGGTTGTGGGTTTGGAATTGCTCCCAAGAACATAAGAAATAGGAGCAGGAGTAGGCCATCTGGCCCTTCGAGCCTGCCCCGCCATTCAATAAGATCATGGCTGATCTGTCGTGGCTCAGTTCCACTTTCCCGCCCTCTCCCCATAATCCTTAATCCCCTCTCTTATCAAAAACCCATCAACCCGTTTCTTAAAAATATTTAGCGAGGCAGCCTCCACCACTTCAATGGGCAGAGAATTCCAGGGATTCACCACCCTTTGAGTGAAGAAGTTCCTCCTCAACTCCGTTCTAAAACGCTCCCCCTTTATCTTGAGGCTGTGCCCCCTAGTCCTACTGTCTTTTTGAGCAGGAAGAGTCTCTCCACCTCTATCCTATCCATCCCATTCATCATCTTATACGTCTCAATGAGATCTCCCCTCATTCTTCTAAACTCCAACGAGTACAAGCCCAGTTTATTCAGCCTCTCCTCATAGCTCAACCCCCTCAACTCCGGTATCAGCCTAGTAAACCTCCTCTGCACTCCCTCCAAGGCCAAAATATCCTTGCGTAAGTACAGCGCCCAAAACTGCACACAGTACTCCAGCTGCGGCCTCACCAATGCCCTATACAGCTGTAGCAAGACCTCCCTACTTTTATATTCAATCCCCCTCGCTATGAAGGCCATCATCCCATTCGCCTTCCTGACCACCTGCTGCACCTGCAAGCTGGGTTTTTGCGACTCATGCACAAGGACCCCGAGGTCCCTCTGCACCGTCGCCTGCTGCAGTTTTTCACCACGTAAGTAATAGGCTGCCTGAATTTCCTCGGCACTACTGAATCCCGGCTGCCTGAATATGGCCTCTTTTTCTGGTACATGAATCAACTGATTAAGGGCTTATCTAAGTTGGACCTGTATCAGAGCTCAGAAGATTGAGAGTTGATCCTGAGGGATTAATAGTAATAGTGGTAGTCACAAGGAGCCTTGGTGAGTTCCTGCAGTGCATCTGGTAGATTGTACACACAGCTGCCTCTGTTGTCAATGGCGGGGAAGGGAGTGGATGTTTGTGGAAGGGTTAGTAATCAAGCTTTGTCCTGGATGATGTTGAGCTTCGTGAGTGTTCTTGGAGCTGCTCCCATCCAGGCAAGTGGACAGTATTCCATCACACTCCTGATTTGTCCTATAGATGGTGGACAGGCTTTGAGAAATCAGGAGGTGAGTTACTCACCGCAGGGTTTATAACCGTTGACCTGTTCTAGTAGTCACAATATTTATATGGTTGGGTGCAGTTCAGTTACTGGTCAATGGTAACCCCCAGAATGTTACAATGTGCAAACTGCATTGACAATGATGATGCCTGTACTTACCATCATGTTTGATTATCACTGCCAGATAATCTCGGGAGTAGGAGCTGATGTACATGAGGACACTGGGTGGCTGCGATGTTTTGAAACTGAAGACAATCTCCTCACTGGTCGAGTTAAAATCATGATTCAGTGGAACCATCATATTTGCGAAGGTGCTTGCTGCTGCTGTAAATGGTGACTGGAAACCGTAACGAATGTAGGTTCCGGGTTCAAAATATCCACCAATAACTGGGAACAAAGAAATCACAACCAGAGTGAACCACAGTGAACCTTCACAGCATTAACTATTTCATTCATTCATGGGTGGGTGGCACTGTGAATAGTACTGCTGCTTCACAGCGCCAGGGACCCAGGTTCGATTCCCGGCTTGAGTCACTATCTGTGCACATTCTCCCCGTGTCTGCATGGGTTTTCTCCCACAGTCTGAAAGACACACTGGTTAGGGTGCATGGACTCAAACAGGTGCTGGAATGTGGCAACTTGGGGAATTTCACAGTAACTTCATTGCAGCGTTAATATAAGCCTTACTTATGATTAATAAATAAACTTTAAAAACAAAGTGTGGCAGGCCAGCATTTATTACCCATCGCGAGTTGCCCTTAAACTGGGTGGCTTGCTCAGCTAATTCAGAGGGTCAATCACATTGCTGTGCCTCTGGAGTTCCATGTAGGCCAGACTGGGTAAGGACGGCAGATTTCCTTCCCTAAAGGACATTGGTGAACCCGATGGGTTTTTACGACAATCAACAAGAGTCTCATGGTCGTCTTTAGACTTTTAATTCCAGATTTTTATTGAATTCAAATTTTACCCTCTGTGTTGGTGGATTTGAACCCAGATCCCAGAGCATTACCCTGGGTCTCTATGAGAAAACCACTGCATCCCTCATTACCTTTACAACTGATCAAGGGTGAAGGGATATATCCTGGACAGTAGGAAGGTTATGCTGGATTTTCCCAGAGCTTCACCAATCAGATCACTGCTTGAAATCTAAGTGTGGTAGGGTTTTGTGTTTGAGCAGATCTGCAATCAGCAGGGTCCTCAGCATGGAAAATCTCAGCATTACTTTAATGGCCTCAGTCAAGTACAAATGTCTCTAATGTATCCAAGCAGCACCGTGATTAGCACGGCTGCCTCACAGCACCAGGGACCTGGGTTCAATTCTTGGCTTGGGTCACCGTCTGTGCAAAGTCTGCACGTTTTCCTCACGGGTTTCCTCCGGGTGCTCCAGTTTCCTCACATAGTCCAAAGATGTGTAGGTTAGGTGGACTGGCCATGCTAAATGCACAAGGCTACGGGGATAGGGTGGAAGAGATGGGCTTGGGTAAGATATGCTTTCAAAAAGGCAGTGCAGACTTAACAAGGCTCTTTCTAGACTGTTGGTGTTTTATGGACCAAGCAGGAAAAGATAGAAAAAAGTCAAAGAGAATGTTTCAAGTGTTTCAAGAAGGATTTTAAGGAAAAAAATGTTTCATACAAACAGTCCCTTTGTAATCAGTCCCTCCACCTCCCCCATGCACACACACACACACACACACTCACACACACACACACACACACACACACACACACACACCCCACCCACATGCCAGCTGTGGTTGCTGCTGGGGGCAATTCTCTTCCTTTTCAATTTTCAGATGGCTCTTCACTCAGGCTCAGTGAATCTGTAGCTCTCCCAATTTGGGATCTCCAGACACTAGAGTGACCTGCGCCCCCTCCTGGTGATGGTCAATGTTGCACAGATTTCTTCAGGGAGCCTGTGAAATGTTTCTTGGGGGTCTCTTGGTTTTGTGGTCAGCTCTCTGCACAGCAGACAACTGTTGTCCATCTGGGAGGTGTGATCATCCAAGGCAGTTAATTTTGCAGAAATGCTGGCTCAACACTGATGTTTCCAGGAATTTAATGTTTGTGATGCAGTCCTGCCAGTGGATCTGGAAGATAGTGAGGAGGCAGCGCTTATGGAACCTTCCAGAAAGTGTACCTGGGGACAGGTACAGGACAAGAACAAAGACAGCACAGCTCAGGATCAGGCCCTACAACCCCTGGGCCAATCATGATGCCCTCACAAAACTAAAAAAAAAAGTTCTACCTTTCCCCGGTCCGTATCCCTCCATTCCCTCCCTATTCCTGTACCCATCCAGATGCCTCTTAAATGTTGCTAATATACCTGCTTCCACCCCCTCCTCTGACAGGACGTTCCAGGCACCCACCAGTGCCCCACACATCTCCCTTAGACTTTCCCCCTCTCACCTTGTATTTGTGTCCCACTGTAATTGACACTTCCACCCTGGGAAAAAGCCTCTGCCTCCCATAATTTTGTAGACCTCTATCAGGTCTCCCCTCAGCCTCCATCTTTCCAGTAAAAGCAATCCTAATTTATTCAACCTCTCCTCATAGCCAACACCCTTGAGACTAGGCAACATCCTGGTGAACCTTCTGCACTCTCTCCATCCTTTTGTTAGTGTGGTGACCAGAATTCACGCAATACTCCAAATGCCGCCTTATCAAGGTTTTATACAGGTGCAATATGATTTCCCAACTACTCTGTTCAGTACCCGGCCAATGAAGACAAGAATGCCATATACCTTCACAATCACCTTGCCCACCTGTGTTGTCACTTTTAGGGAACTGTGGACCTGCACACCCAGATCCCTCTGTATGTTAATGTTCCTAAGGGTTCTGCCATTTACAGTGTAATTTACACCTAAATTTGATTCTCCAAAATGCATCACCTCACATTTTGCTTGACGCCATTCAGCTCATTTCTCTCAATGACAATTCTTGATGGTCGATAATTTCTATCAGCTGATGCAGGGGTGACACGGTGGCACAGTGGTTAGCACTGCTGCGTCACAGTGCCAGAGACTTAGGTTCGATTCCTGGCTTGGGTCACTGTCTGTGTAAAGTCTGCACAGGTTTCCTCCGGGTGCTCCGATTTCCTCCCACAGTCTGAAAGATGTGCAAGTTAGGTGCATTGGCCGTGGTAAATTCTCTCTCGATATACCCAAACAGGTGCTGGAGTGTGACAACTAGCAAATTTTTACAGTAACTTCATTGCAGTGTTAACGCAAGCCAACTTGGACTAATAAATAAATTTTAATAAATAAATTTTAAGCAGTTCAGTTTTCCTCAAATGATATAAATGGTTTTCTGTCTGAAGGGTTTCGCTTTCTCAGAGAGACAGGTTGTTACACAGTGTGGTTCTGACTGGCTGTGGGCCAGTCATCAGTGAAAAAAGGTTGATGGATATGGTTCCGTGTGAACCTGAATATACCTGGGGTTGAAAAGACTTCCATCAATCTGGGAATCATTCCCTCCTCAAGTTCTCCCATTGCTTGTTGCAGCATTGTGCTGAAGAAGATGGTGAATAAGATCAGGGCAGCACACGTTGTCAACACAACCAGAGATAATGAAGAGACTCAAGATCTCCTGGGTATAAATGTTTCAGGCGAGATAGGAGTGAGTCGCTGAGAGGTAGGAGAGTGGCGTTGTTAGTTAAGGATTGCATCATAGCAGTGCAGAGGGAGAGAGGTATAGAGGATATAGGAATCGAGTCGCTATGGGTGGAGTTGAGGAATAGGAAGGGAGATGTTACTATGTTGGGTGTGTACTACAGACCACCCAACAGCCCGAGGGCTGTGGAAGAAGGGATAGTAAAAAGTCTGACAACACCAGGTTTTAGTCCAACCGATTTATTTGATAATATTCTCACAAGCAAGCAAGCTTTCGAGGTTACCCTCTTCGTCAGGTGAATGGAGAGTTCTGGCCTCAGACAGAACATATAAAGCACAGACAGTTCTGTCTGAGGCCAGAACTCTCCATTCACCTGACGAAGAGGGTAACCTCGAAAGCTTGCTTGCTTGTGAGAATATTATCAAATAAATCAGTTGGACTAAAACCTGGTGTTGTCAGACTTTTTACTGTGTTTACGCCAGTCCAACGCCGGCATACCCACATCATGAAGAAGGGATAAGCAGGGACATTCTAGATAAGTGCAGGAAGAATAGGGTGGTGATAGTGGGAGATTTTAATCTCCCCGGGGTAGATTGGAAGGTGCCGAGATCAGAGGGTGCTGACGGGGAGGAATTTGTACAGTGTGTAATGGAAGGATCCCTGGAGCAGTACGTGGATAGCCCGACCAGAGAGGGGGCTATACTTGACTTGGTTCTGGGGAATGAGCCTGGGCAGGTGGTTGACGTTGAGGTAGGAGAGCATGTGGCTAACAGTGACCACAACTCTGTCTGGTTCAAGATATTAATGGATAAAGATGAAGCCTGTCCTAAGGGGAGGGTGTTAAACTGGGGGAGGGCTAGATACAACCGGATTAGGCAGGATCTTAAAGATACGGACTGGGGTAAGCTGTTTGATGGCAGGTCGACGCTGGGTATGTGGGAGTCTCTCAAGGGAAAACTAAAATCTTTGCAGGAAAGACATGTGCCGATCAGGAGGAAGGATGGGAAGGGTAGGATTAGAGAGCCGTGGGTAACTAGGGATATTGAGGACCTGGTCAGGAGGAAGAGGGAGACGTACATTATATCTAGGCATTTGAGGATAGAGATAGTGTTAGAAGAATACAGAGAATGTAGGAGAGAACTTAAAGGGGCATCAGAAAGGCAAAAAGGGGCCACGAAATGGCTTTGGCGGGTAAGATTAAGGAAAATCCTAAGGCATTTTACTCCTATGTTAGAAACAAAAGGATGGTTAGAGGGAAGATTGGTCCTCTCAGGGACAGAGGAGGGGAACTATGCTTGGAGCCTGGGGGAATGGGGGAGATCTTGAATGAATACTTTGCGTCGGTATTCACGCAGGAGAGGGGCCTGATGTCTGGTGCTGTGCTTGAGGAGTTTGAGGATCCGTTGAGGGAAATAGTCATCATGAGGGAAGAGGTGTTGGGACTTTTAGACAGTATAAAGACGGATAAATCTCCGGGGCCTAATGGCATCTATCCCAGGCTGCTAAGGGAGGTGAGGGATGAAATTGCTGGGCCTCTGACGCAAATCTTTGTCTCTTCTTTGGACACAGGTGAGGTCCCAGAGGATTGGCGGATTGCAAATGTAGTACTGTTGTTTAAAAAGGGTCAGAGGGATAACCCAGGGAACTATAGGCCAGTGAGCTTGACTTCAGTTATAGGCAAGCTAATGGAGAGGATCCTCAAGGATAGGATGTATGAACATGTGGAGCGTTGCAATCTGATCAGGGATACGCAGCATGGCTTCGTTACAGGGAGGTCGTGCCTTACGAATCTAGTGGAATTTTTTGAAGAGGTGACAAAAACGGTTGACGAAGGACAAGCCGTTGATGTTGTCTATATGGATTTCAGTAAGGCGTTTGACAAGTTCCCTCATGGTAGGCTGATAGAAAAGGTGAAGGCTCATGGGATACAAGGCCAGGTATGTAGATGGGTGGAGAACTGGCTTGGGAGGAGAAGACAGCGGGTAGTAGTGGAAGTCTCCTTTTCCAATTGGAGGTCTGTCACCAGTGGTGTGCCGCAGGGCTCGGTACTAGGACCTCTTCTATTTATAGTATATATTAATGACTTGGAAGAGGGGGTAGGTGGTGTGATCAGCAAATTTGCTGATGACACTAAGATGGTTGGATTGGCGGGTACTGAGGAGCAGTGCCTGGCAATGCAACAGGACATAGACAGGCTGGTAGATTGGGCAGATAGATGGCAATTGGAATTTAATCCGGAGAAATGCGAGGTGATGCACTTTGGCCGGAATAATGTGGAGGGGAGTTATACGATAAAAGGTAGAACTATCCGGAGTATAGATACGCAGAGAGACCTGGGGGTGCAAGTGCACAAGTCCCTGAAGGTGTCGGTGCAGGTTCAGAATGTGATGAGGAAAGCGTATGGTATGTTAGCCTTCATAGGAAGGGGTATAGAATATAAGAATAGGAGTCTGATGTTGCAGTTGTATAGAACGTTGGTTAGGCCTCACTTGGAGTACTGCGTCCAGTTCTGGTCGCCGTACTACCGGAAGGATGTAGAGATCCTGGAGAGAGTGCAGAGGAGATTTACCAGGATGCTGCCTGGTATGGAAGGGCTGTCTTACGAGGAAAGATTGAACGAACTTGGGCTATTTTCCCTTGAGAGACGTCGGCTGAGGGGGGATCTAATAGAGGTTTATAAGATTATGAAGGGGATAGATAGAGTAAATGGTGGTAAGCTTTTTCCGTTATTAGAAATTGATAGAACGAGGGGTCACGGGCTTAGGGGGCTAGGTATAAAACAAATATTAGAGGGCAGTTTTTCATGCAAAGGGTAGTGGGGGTGTGGAATGCACTGCCGAGTAAGGTGGTGGAAGCAGGCACGCTAGGGTTGTTTAAGAGTCACTTGGACAGCCACATGAGCGGTCTACATATAGGGGGATATAGCAGGCCTTACTAAACATTGTAGGCTTGGGATTCCGTTTTTGCCTCAGGGATGTTACAGTCTTTGCCTGTTTAATAATGAATTTTTTGTCTCCACAGGCATTTAAGTCCACCTTGTTGACCAGCAAGGGGCATGCATGCGGCAGGTTGTGGTGGGCTGCTCTTGGATGTTGCTTCGGGAGTTGCCTACTGCTTCATGTCGTTGGTGTGCTTAAACTGGACCATCTCAAGGGCAACATGACAGCTCAGAGACTATCTCTGTTGCTGTGCGGACACATGGATTTGGGCCTGTGTCTGTGGGAGTTTGCGCGTTCTCCCCGTGGATGCGTGGGTTTCCTCCGGGTGCTCCGGTTTCCTCCTACATCCCAAAGATGTTCTTTTAGGCTGATTGATTGGATAACAAATTGTCCCTATATTGGACCTCCCAGATCCTCGCACATTAGGCGTAGACTAGAATCATGAATAGGTCACTGAGACAATGGGACGGCGGCGCGGGCTCGTTGGGCCGAAGGGCCTGTTTCCCGTGCTGTGTTGTTCTTTGTTCTTATCTCGCTGTTGTGTTTGACTTGTCCATACTGACTCTCATGAAACTGCTTCACTGGAATCAGGCACCTGAGTGGCATCCCAGAGTCCATCTCTGCCCATGGTGTTGAATGTCTTGGTGCGTTGACAAAAGTGATGCAGGGGCCACTGATTTTCTATTTGAGTATAAATTCAGTCTGTGTGTACCCCTGTGCTCCTAAATCACACTGACTCGCTGGAAGGTTTTCTTCCACAACTATCGATAATAGCCTGTTCAGAAATATTCCAGTCAGGATCTTCCCAACAGAAAGGAGGGTGATCCCAAGGTACTTGCAGCAGACTGACTTTTCTCCTTGTTTCTGTACAAGGCAATGATCACAGTATCAGGAACTTCCAGTGGAATACTGCTCTGTTCCCAGCAGGCTGTGGAAAACTCATGGGGCTGGGTAGACAGGAAAGGGACATCATGCTTCAAGGCTTCGGATGGAATTCCATTGATCCCAGGCATTTTGTTGCTCTTCAATCTGTTGGTCATGCTTTCCTCCAGAATTGAGCTGTTATCCATTTTGGGTTTGACAGGCTGTGATATGGCTGGTGGCAGCATCACACACTTGGTGCTGAGAGTGTTTCAAAGTGTTCTGAGTAGCAATCTAGGGCTGACTCCTTCCCAGTGCGTGGTGTATTCTATCAATGGTCCTCAGGGGATTTTGGATTTCATGTGATGGTCTACTGACAAAAGTCAGTGTCAGTATGTTTTATCTGGAAATGCAATCCACCAGTAATTTTGGACATTAGTCAGTTTAGGTTAAACAGTGCTGAATGTTTGATGATGTGCTATCTTTTTCTCTCAGTTAACCAGTTGGTCATGATGTGGGTATGCCGGCGTTGGACTGGCGTAAACACAGTAAAAAGTCTGACAACACCAGGTTTTAGTCCAACCGATTTATTTGATAATATTCTCACAAGCTTTCGAGGGGGCTGCCTCTTTGTCAAGTGAATGGAGAGTTCTGGCCTCAGACAGACAGAGCATACAAAGCACAGACAGTTGCTGATTAGAATGTGAATCCTTACACCTAACCTGCTGTTCAATTCTTAAAGTGGCTGATAATGTGAGTGGAAGGAGCACTGATCACAGTTTAAAGAGATGTGTATTGTCTCCAGACAGTACAGTAAGTGAGGTTTTGCAAACCCAGGCAAGTCACGGGGGTTACAGATAGTGCGACATGAATCCAAGATCCCTGTTGAGACCGTCCTCATGTGTGCGGAACTTCAAGTTCCGCACACATGAGGACGGTCTCAACAGGGATCTTGGGTTCATGTCGCACTATCTGTAACCCCCGTGACTTGCCTGGGTTTGCAAAACCTCACTTACTGTACTGTCTGGAGACAATACACATCTCTTTAAACTGTGATCAGTGCTCCTTCCACTCACATTATCAGCCACTTTAAGAATTGAACAGCAGGTTAGGTGTAAGGATTCACATTCTAATCAGCAACTGTCTGTGCTTTGTATGCTCTGTCTGTCTGAGGCCAGAACTCTCCATTCACTTGACAAAGAGGCAGCCCCCTCGAAAGCTTGTGAGAATATTATCAAATAAATCGGTTGGACTAAAACCTGGTGTTGTCAGACTTTTTACTGTGTTAACCAGTTGGGCCAGGGATTAGGTGAAGATCCCAATTCCCATTCTTCTAGGTGCTGTGTCCAATGACCTCACTGGGAAGTATTTCAACTTTGATATGTTCCCAGAGTTCTGGAGTGGAATTAGCTGTGAGATCAGTGAACTCTGGTCTGCCCAGATAACTATCTTCACAAGGCCTGCAGATTGCTAACACAAAGTTTCTTTGATGGGTTATCTCAATGATTGTTCCTGGGCTTAGAATGGAAGTTCAGCTTAGAACCATAGAACGTTACAGCTCAGAAACAGGCCTTTTGGCCCTTCTTGTCTGTGCCAAACCATTTTTCTGCGCAGTCCCACTGACCTGCACCTGGACCATATCCCTCCACATCCCTCTCATCCATGGACCTGTCCAAGTTTTTCTTAAATGTTAAAAGTGACCCCTCATTTACCACTTCATCTGGCAGCTCATTCCACACTCCCAACACTCTGTCTGAAGAAGCCCCCCCCCCCTCTAGTGTTCTCTTTAAATTTTTCCCCCTTCACCCTTAACCCATGCCCTCTGGTTTTTTTCTCCCCTAGCCTCGGTGGAAAAAGCCTGCTTGCATTCACTCTATCTATACCCATCATAATTTTATACACCTCTATCAAATCTCCCCTCATTCTTCTATGCTCCAGGGAATAAAGTCCTAACCTATTCAACCTTTCTCCGTAACTCAGTTTCTCAAGTCCCAGCAAAATCTTTGTGAACCTTCTCTGCACTCTTTCAACCGTATTATATCCTTCCTGTAATTAGGTGACCAAAACTGCACACAATACTCTAAATTCAGCCTCACCAATGCCTTATACAACCTCACCATAACATTCCAACTCTTATACTCAATACTTTGATTTATAAAGGCCAATGTTCCAAAAGCACTCTTTATAAACCTATCTACCTGTGACGCCACTTTTAGGGAATTATGTATCTGTATTTCCAGATCCCTCTGTTCTACTACACTCTTCAGTGTCCTACCATTTACCCTGTACGTTCTACTTTGGTTTGTCCTTCCAAAGTGCAATACCTCACACTTGTCAGCATTAAACGCCTTGAGCTTTGAGTGAATAAGTTGGTGGTGCGTGTGACAGTCAGCACTGGGCACGACTCTCATACAGGGGATGCCCTTTCCATCACACTAACACATCAAGGTGTAGTCTATCAGGTGCCAGGATTTAGAGCAGAGACACATCCATGTGGTTTAAAAGTGATCTTTCTGTTGAATGAAGATGTTAGTGATGGACAGCTGCTTTCCTGCAGATTTCCAAGGGTAGGCATCGACTTTCACTGTAGTTTCCAACGCCAGTTTCTGAGCACAACTCTCCACATCAGGCTGGCATTGAAATCACCAAGGATGACATTTTGTCTTTGAGAGGAGATTCTGGTCAAGTTCATGGAGATCAGTGTAGAACTTTATCTTTATATCTTGCTAACTTGTCTGAATAGCAAGTTTGCAGATGTTACTATGATTGACAGAGTTGTGGATAGTGATGCAGATTGTCAGAGAATACAGCAGGATATAGATAGGCTGGAAAATTGGGTGGAGAAATGGCAGCAGGAATTTAACCTGGATAAATGTGAGGTGATGCATTTTGGTAGATTCAATTCCAGTGAGAGCTATAAAATAAATGGCAGAACCAACAGGAGCATAGAGACACAGAGGGACCTGGGCATACAGATCAACAGATCCTTAAAAATGGCAGCACAGGTGGAAAAGGTGGTGAAGAAAGCATTGGGCAGGCTTCCCTTCATCGGACAGGGCATCGAGTTTAAAAGTTGGCAAATTATGTTATAGTTGTATGAAGTTGTTGGTTAGGCCACATTTGGAATACTGTGACCAATTCCAGAAGGAGAAGGAGGCTTTGGAGAGAGTACAGGAAAGTTTCATCAGGATGTTGCCTGGTATGGAATTAGCTGTGCGGAGAGGTTGAATAAATTGGATTGTTCTCCCTGGAAAGACAGAGGCTGAGAGGTGACCTGAAAGAAGTTTATAAAACTCTAAGGGCTATGGATAGGGCGAACAATTGGAAGCTTTTTCCCCAGAGCAGGAATGACAATTACAAGGAGGCACAAGTTCAAGATAAAAGGAAGGTGGTTCAGTGGAGATGTGTGGGGTCGGGGGTCAGGGGGGGTGATTTTTTTTTCCCCACACAGAGGGTGGAATGGGAGCCTGGAATGCACAGCCAAGCGAGGTGAATGAGGCAGACACGTTAACCACATTTAAGACTTACCTTGATAGACACATGAACAAATGGGAAATAGAGGGATACAGGCGGTTAGTCTAGATAAGGCAGTGTGATCAGCGCAGGCTTGGAGGGCTGAAGGGCCTGTTCCTGTGCTGTACTGGTCTTTGTATAAACTGGGTTAGTGTAAGTTGGTGAGAGTTGTGGATCTTGGAGAGGGAAGCTTAGGCACTGGATGGCTCTCACTGTGGCATTTTTCAAAGTAATCGATTTTCCAGGAAATGTCAGAATAAGTTGTTGGGTCAGATACCTCTCCCTCCCTGAACTTTGCCTACTGTTTATAAAAACCTCTCTTTCTTTTAGAGAGTTCAGCTGGCAGCTTTGGCTGCAGCGTTCTTAGTTGTATTTTGGAAACGCTGATCCAGATCACTGCCAATTTTAAAAGGTAACCTCAGCTATTCTGCTCACAATATCAGTGATGTGTTAGGTCTCTGTTCACTCAATAGAGCCCCAAGTGGAACTGAGCCACGACAGATCAGCCATGATCTTATTGAATGGCGGGGCAGGCTCGAAGGGCCAGATGGCCTACTCCTGCTCCTATTTCTTATGTTCTTATGTTCTGATAAAAGTCCTTCAATCTCCATGTCTGCAATACAGCGTTGTATTCAGCAATCTCCAACACTATTCAGATTAGGATTCCGTATCATTCCTTTTCTTGTTTTGGGATTCTGCATTCCTTCTTGAGCTTCTCTGGGATTTGAAGGTTAAGAACATAAGAAATAGGAGCAGGAGTCGGCCATCTAGCCCTTCGAGCCTGCCCCGCCATTCAATAAGATCATGGCTGATCTGTCGTGGCTCAGTTCCACATTCCCGCCCTCTCCCCATAACCCTTAATCCCCTCTCTTATCAAAAACCCATCAACCCGCGTCTTAAAAATATTTAGCGAGGCAGCCTCCACCACTTCAACGGGCAGAGAATTCCAGAGATTCACCACCCTTTGAGTGAAGAAGTTCCTCCTCAACTCTGTTCTAAACCGCCTCCCCTTTATCTTGAGGCTGTGCCCCCTAGTCCCTCACTGGCAACATGTCGTAAGTTTGTTAGATGTTTCACGGAGAAGTCTGGAAGCTGGCATGGTTAAATATAAACTGTTTATGTTCACCCATAATTACATACAAGCTATAGTCCTATAGGGAGCTGTCTCCATTCAGACTTGAATCTACACAGTCCACCAGCATTTGATTTTCTACACACACCCTGGGTGGAGCTGTTTGCCAGTCCCACATTAACCTTGTCTGCCTAATCACCCTTATCATTACATGTTGCTTTATTTAATTATCGTTGGTGGATTGCCAGCGCTCCCTGCTATGTTATGAGGCTGAGTGGGGCATCCATCCCACTGTACCTGCGTCTCTGCGAGAAACACATCCCATGGCAGCGCACAGAATGCAGCCCTGTGCACATGCTCACACATTATTCCAAAACCTAGAATATTCCAAAATCCAGAAATGTGTTGGTGGTGGGAGCACGTTTACTGTCGAGTATATTTATGACTTTGACTTGGATGCACAGGGCACTAATTCAAAATTTTCAAATGACTAAAAATTAGAAGTACAATAAAGTTAGGATGATGGATTTGAAGGGATCGCAAACAGTTTGGATGAGAGACGTGTGACAGTGTTAACTGATTTATTTTGATTGGAAAAATGAGGAAAAGTAAACTAACATAAACAAAGTGGTTCAGGAAGGAGTGAACTGCAGATAAATGTGAACCAATTACTGAAGATGCACAGCAGATTCAGAAAGTGGTTAAAAAGTGATCTTGATCCTGAGCTGTATGAATTGAGACATGGAGTGCAAAAACAAGGAAACTTTGATGACTTCTAATAAAACACTGGCCTGGCCAAACTGGAATGCTGTGCTTGATTCTGGGTTCCACTCTTTAGGAAGGATGTGAATCTTTACTCCCTTCACAAGAGTGGTTCCAGAGATGGGGCCTTCAGTTAGATGGGCAGAATGGAGGGTTGGTGCTGTCCTCCATAGGGATAAATTGATAAGAAAGCGATAAAGAAAGTAAAGATAGAGTATGAAGCTAAACTAGCTCTAAATATAAAAAATGATAGTAAAAGTTTTTACAAATATATAAAGAAAAAGAGACTGGCTAGAGTGAATGTTGGACCCTAGGAGGATGAGAGGGGGATTTAGTGGTGGGAGATGAGGAAATGGCTGAGGCTTTAAATAAGTTTTTTGCCTCAGTCTTCACGGAGGAGGACACGAATAGTTTGCCGGCTATTAAAGATAGAAGGATGGTAGGAGTTGAGGGCCTGAATGTGATTACTGTCACTAGAGAGGTAGTGCTTGATAGACTAATGGGACTGATGGTGGACAAGTCCCCAGGACTGGATGGAATGCATCCCAGGGTTCTGAAGGAAATGGCAGAGGTGATAGTAGATACCTTAGTGATTATTTACCAAACTTCGCTGGATTCCGGGGAAGTGCCAGAAGATTGGAAAACGGCTAATGTTACGCTGCTGTTTAAAAAAGATAGCAGACAAAAGGCAGGGAATTATGGGCCGGTTAGTTTAACGTCTGTTGTTGGAAAAATGCTTGAATCCGTCATCAAAGAAGAAATAGCGAGGCACCTAGAAAAGATTGGTTTGATAGAGCAGATACAGCACAGATTCGTTAAGGAGAAGTCGTGTTTGACGAATTTATTGGATTTCTATGAGGATGTGACTCGTGCGGTAGACAGAGGGGAACCGGTGGATGTGGTGTTTCTCGATTTCCAAAAGGCGTTTGATAAGGTGCCTCACAAAAGGTTGCTTCAGAAGGTTAGGGAGCATGGAGTTGGGGATAAGGTGTTAGCGTGGATAGAGGATTGGTTGTCTAATAGGAGGCAGAGAGTTGGTATCAATGGGTGCTATTCTGATTGGTGGTTGGTGACCAGTGGAGTGCCGCAGGGATCGGTGCTGGGGCCTCAGCTATTTACCATTTATATAGATGATCTGGACGAGGGGGCTGAGTGTAGGGTGATGAAATTTGCTGCTGACACAAAGATGAGTGGAAAAGCAAATTGTGCGGAGGGTGTGGAAAGTCTGCAGAGGGATCTGGATAGGCTGAGTGAGTGGGCGAGGACCTGGCAGATGGAGTATAATGTTAGCAAGTGTGAGCTTATCCACTTTGGCAGAAATAATAGTAGGAGGGATTATTATTTAAAGGGTGAAAAACTGCAGCATGCGACGGTGCAGAGGGACCTGGGGGTCCTTGTGCATGAGTCGCAAAAACCCAGTCTGCAGGTGCAGCAGGTGATCAAGAAGGCGAATGGAATGTTGGCCTTTATAGTGAGGGGGATTGAATATAAAAGTAGGGAGGTCTTGCTGCAACTGTACAGGGCATTGGTGAGGCCGCAGCTGGAGTACTGTGTGCAGTTTTGGTCACCGCACTTACGGAAGGATATTTTGGCGTTGGAGGGAGCGCAGAGGAGGTTCACTAGGCTGATACCGGAGATGAGGGGGTTGGCCTATGAGGAAAGACTGAATAGACTGGGTCTGTACTCGTTGGAGTTTAGAAGGATGAGGGAAGATCTTATAGAGACATATAAGAACATAAGAACATAAGAAATAGGAGCAGGAGTAGGCCATCTAGCCCCTCGAGCCTGCCCCACCATTCAATAAGATCATGGCTGATCTGTCGTGGCTCAGTTCCACATTCCCGCCCTCTCCCCATAACCCTTAATCCCCTCTCTTATCAAAAACCCATCAACCCGCGTCTTAAAAATATTTAGCGAGGCAGCCTCCACCACTTCAACGGGCAGAGAATTCCAGAGATTCACCACCCTTTGAGTGAAGAAGTTCCTCCTCAACTCCGTTCTAAACTGCCCCCCTTTTATCTTGAGGCTGTGCCCCCTAGTCCTACTGTCTTTTTTGAGCGGGAAGAGTCTCTCCACCTCTATCCTATCCATCCCATTCATCATCTTATACGTCTCAATGAGATCTCCCCTCATTCTTCTAAACTCTTAACGAGTACAAGCCCAGTTCATTCAGCCTCTCCTCATAGCTCAACCCTCTCAACTCCGGTATCAGCCTAGTAAACCTCCTTTGCACTCCCTCCAAGGCCAAAATATCTTTGCGCAGGTGCGGCGCCCAAAACTGCACACAGTACTCCAGCTGCGGCCTCACCAATGCCCTATACAGCTACAGCAAGACCTCCCTACTTTTATATTCAATCCCCTTCGCTATGAAGGCCAGCATCCCATTCGCCTTCCTGACCACCTGCTGCACCTGCAAGCTGGGTTTTTGCGACTCATGCACAAGGACCCCGAGGTCCCTCTGCACCGTCGCCTGCTGCAGTTTTTCGCCCCGTAAGTAATAGTCCTTCCTACCATTCTTCCTTCCAAAGTGGACCACCTCACACTTGCCAACATTAAATTCCATTTGCCATTTCCTGGCCCATTCGCCCAGCCTATCTAGATCCTTCTGCAGACTCTCCACACCCTCCGCACAATTTGCCGTTCCCCCAATCTTGGTGTCATCAGCAAATTTCGACACCCTACACTCGGTTCCCTCCTCCAGATCATCTATATAAATGGTAAAAAGCTGAGGCCCCAGCACCGACCCCTGGGGCACTCCACTAGTCACCATCCGCCAATCCGAATAGCACCCGTTGACCCCTACTCTCTGCCTCCTATTTGACAACCAATCCTCTATCCACGCTAACACCCTACCCCCAACTCCATGTCCCTCTAACTTCTGCAATAACCTCTTGTGAGGTACTTTGTCAAACGCCTTCTGAAAATCCAGAAAGACCACATCCACCGGCTCTCCTCTATCCACCACCCTAGACACATCCTCATAGAACTCCAGTAAATTTGTCAGACACGACTTCCCTTTAATGAAACTGTGCTGCGTCTGCTCTATCAAGGAATTCCCTTCAAGATGCCTCGCAATTTCCTCCTTAATGACAGATTCTAACATTTTACCTACCACAGACGTTAAACTGACCAGCCTATAATTCCCCGCCTTTTGCCTGGCACTCTTCTTAAACAACGGCGTAACATTAGCCGTTTTCCAATCATCCGGCACTTCCCCGGAATCCAGCGACGTCTGGAAAATAACCACCAAGGCATCCACTATCACCTCCGCCATTTCTTTCAGAACCCTCGGATGCATTCCATCCGGTCCTGGGGACTTGTCCACAATCAGCCCCTCCAGTCCAGTCTGTATAAGATAATGAACTGGATAGATAGGGTAGAGGTAGAGAGAATCTTCCGCTTAGAAAGAATAGCAGGACTAGAGGGCACAGCCTCAAGATAAGGGGGGGGGGGGGAGGGGAGCAGTTTAGAATGGAGTTGAGGAGGAACTTCTTCACTCAAAGGGTGGTGAATCTCTGGAATTCTCTGCCTGTTGAAGTGGTGGAGGCTGCCTCGCTAAATATTTTTAAGTCACGGGTCGATAGGTTTCTGACAGACAAGGAATTAAGGGTTATGGGGAGAAAGCGGGAAAGTGGAACTGATCCACTTCAGATCAGCCATGATCTTATTGAATGGCGGGGCAGGCTCGAAGGGCTAGATGGTCTACTCCTGCTCCTATTTCTTATGTTCTTATGAGTTGTTCAAAAGCATGAGGAGTCTGGATAGGAGAGTGGATAGAAAGGAAGTATTCCCATTGACAGGAAGATCGCGATCTTGAGGAATCTGATTGTAAACGGATTAAAAGTGACATGTGAAAGACCTTAATTCTGCGCTGAGGGGTTAGGATGTGGCTGAGGGGGAATCAGATAACTGATGGGAAAAAACTTGTAGAGCCAAGGGATAAATGACCGAGCATTAATTTCCAGGTGGAAGAAAGTTCCAAATATCTCCCATTCTTCTTGTTGAAATGGTTCTCAATGTTACTCCTGAAAACTTTGGTTATTTCCCCAGATTCCTCAATTCATCAACCAGCAGAAATAGTCGAGAGACAGAGAGACTGACAGAGACTCGTTAAATTCCTGTCGTACAGAGATGGGGCAAGCTCGAAGGGCTGAATAGTCTCCTGTAATGTAACCATTCTACGACGCTCACAAGAACTAGAAGCAGGAGTGGACCATTTGGCCCATGGAGACTGCCCTGCCATTCAGTTACCATCAGATACATTTTCCCATCCTTGCTCCATATCCATTGTCTGCAACACTGAAAATTTGTCTATTCCAGTCTTAAATGTATTCAGAGATGGAAAACCCACAACCCTTTGTGAAAGAGAATGTCAAAGATTCACAACCCTTTGACTGAAGTAATTTCTCCTCATCTCAGTGGTAAATGATTGGTTCTTTATCCTGAAACTGTGGCTTTTTGTTCCCCATGTCTGGGGAAACATCTCATTGGTGACTTGTCCATTCATAATCTTAAATATTTCAATGAGATCACCTTCCATTCTTTTAAACTCCGGGATTATTGACCCAGCTCATTTAGCTTCTCACCATTAGACAATCCTTTCATTTCAGGGGCCAACCTGTTATGAACGGATTTTTAAAAAATCCCAAAAGCTAACAGAATGCTGGCTTTGATGCTGAGAGGTCCAGAATACAAAGATGTAAAGTCATGCTACTGCTGTACGTGGGCTTAGTTAGACCGCACTGGGAACACGGAGTTCTGACCCTTCCCGTTCGGAAGCATATACTGGTTTTCCAAAGAGTCCAGAGTCAATTCACCAGAATGATACTGGATTTGAAGAGTTAAGTGAAGCTGAGAACTAGGGAGGATAGCTTTAAAACTCGAGTCGAACTTTGCATCAATAACATTGTGACAACTTCAACAAAAAGGCTGGTAGAATTTTGGAACTCACTTTGGCCCAGTAACCGATGCTTGATCAGTTGTTCATTTTAAGATTGATCAATTTGTTACGAACAGATAATAGGGGGCATGACATGGGGGCAACATTAGGTTGCAGATCAGCCAATAATCTCACTGAATCTCATTGAAGGGATTCAATAGGCAGTTCCTGATGCTACATTCCTACAAAAGTTCTGTTTATCTTGTACAGGATGTTAGACAAGCAATTTAATCAATTTAAGAGACAATGGAGAGGTAAAGAGAGGTGTTGGCAAGGTAAAGTTGGAATCATCTGAAAACTAACATGTTTTAGATAATGATGCCAAGAGGTAGCAATTAGATGAGAGAGAGGAGAGGCCAAGGATAGATTCCCAGGCATACCAGAGGAGAGGCCAAGGATAGATTCCCAGGCATACCAGAGGAGAGGCCAAGGATAGATTCCCAGGGATACCAGAGGAGAGGCCAAGGATAGATTCCCAGGCATACCAGAGGAGAGGCCAAGGATAGATTCCCAGGGATACCAGAGGAGAGGCCAAGGATAGATTCCCAGGGATACCAGAGGTGCAGCAGTGGGAAGAGGAGCCATTTACATCTGATTCTTTGGATATGATGAGATCAATAAGAATAGAACCAGCTGAGAGCATTACCACTCAGATGGACAATGATGGGGACTGAACCTTACTCAAAATGCCTTAAATCAAGTTGTAATGCAGTAAATGTAGGGGATTGGCAATGGGGATGGTGTTTGCACAGACTGGGAGTCAAACTTTTTTGAGGAAAAAAAATTAGCAAATTTGAAAGAGGGGCAAATAGTCCGTGAGGAGAGAAAATCTCAGCAAGATGGAAGCCAGGATGGGAAGGTGGGTGGTCACAATTTCAGCATGAATAGGGTTGAGAGAGCACGAGATGGGTATCAGAGACAAGAGGGTAAAGGGGCAGATAGAAGAGAAACTAGAGAAAGATACTGGTTAGAGGATAATGCGAGCCTGCCACTGGGTAAACCTGGGCCTGTTGAGGAGCTGGTACCTTTATTGCAGAATGGGCCATCAAACGCGCTGGAATTACAGTCACATGTATACGTGCTGTACCTCTCGACGCACCTCCCTCCATTCTGACACAGCACCTCAGAAGTGTTGCACTGTCCCACACAACCTGCATTCACTCCCTCCGTTACATTGGCTTCACGTTCCAGATTCAGGATTTCTCCGTTCATTCTCAGCCCACGGAGACAGCCGAAGAATGCGTCCAGCCTGTACTCAGCAGCTCCTATCACACAAAACACCAACAGCATCATAAGAACATAAGAAATAGGAGCAGGAGTAGGCCATCTAGCCCTTCGAGCCTGCCCCGCCATTCAATAAGATCATGGCTGATCTGTCACTGCTCAGATCCACTTTCCCGCCCTCTCCCCATAACCCTTAATCCCCTCTCTTATCAAAAACCCATCAACCCGTTTCTTAAAAATATTTAGCGAGGCAGCCTCCACCACTTCAACAGGCAGAGAATTCCAGAGATTCACCACCCTTTGAGTGAAGAAGTTCCTCCTCAACTCCGTTCTAAACCGCCCCCCCTTTATCTTGAGGCTGTGCCCCCTAGTCCTCCTGTCTTTTTTGAGCGGGAAGAGTCTCTCCACCTCTATCCTATCCATCCCATTCATCATCTTATACGTCTCAATGAGATCTCCCCTCATTCTTCTAAACTCTAATGAGTACAAGCCCAGTTTATTCAGCCTCTCCTCATAGCTCAACCCCCTCAACTCCGGCATCAGCCCAGTAAACCTCCTCTGCACTCCCTCCAGGGCCAAAATATCTTTGTGCAGGTGCGGCGCCCAAAACTGCACACAGTACTCCAGCTGCGGCCTCACCAATGCCCTATACAGCCGCAGCAAGACCTCCCTACTTTTATATTCAATCTCCCTCGCTATGAAGGCCAGCATCCCATTCGCCTTCCTGACCACCTGCTGCACCTGCAAGCTGGGTTTTTGTGACTCATGCACAAGGACCCCGAGGTCCCTCTGCACCGTCGCCTGCTGCAGTTTTTTCGCCATGTAAGTAATAGTCCTTCCTACCATTCCTCCTACCAAAGTGGGACAACCAGCCAGAGGGGCAGCAATATCAGCACATTTGGACTGTGAGAGATACACACAGCTTTTCTCAAAGACAGAACTATCATCACAGTTCAGATCCCCTCAGATCCTGTGCACCATCCAAACAACAACAAAAATTAAGCAATATAGCAATGTGTAAGAAATACAAAACCAGAGAAAATGCTGGAAAATCTCAGCAGGTCTGGCAGCATCTGTGAGGAGAGAAAAGAGCTGATGTTTCGAGTACATATGAACCTTTGTCAAAGCTAAAAGGCATAGAAAGTGGGAGGGAATGAAAGATGAGTCATAGTTACAGAAACCAAGGGAAAGACTGCTAATGGCAGCTCATAGAGAGAATAAAGGGTGTGAAATGGCCAAACGGCAGAGAAACTGAAATCAGAGGGTGAACTGTGACAGATGGAGATGTGGGGTGGAGAGGGGGAATGGATGGTACGGAGGTAAAATTTAGAAAAGAGGAAGCAAAGGGGGAGAAAAGGTAAGGGAAGGGGGATGAAGAAGGGGGAATGAGTTGGGGGGCGGGGGGGGAGAAAAATGAAGACCATAAAGAAACAAAAAAAGTAAAGAACAGTAAAAATTAAATAAAATGAAAACAAAGGGGTCGAGGTGGGGTAGAGCAAATCATCTGAAGTTGTTGAATTCGATGTTGAGACCAGAGGGCTGTAAAGTGCCGAGCCGAAAGGTGATCACTTTGCTGAGCAGTTTTGGTCTGTGTGCAATGAGGACCCTGATCTTCCGCTGCTTGCTATTTTAACACATGATCCTGCTCCATTCCCAGATGTCTGTCCTTGGTCTGTTGGAATGTTCCAGTGAAGCTCAATACAAACTGGAGGAACAGCATCTCACCTTTCGGCTCGGCACTTTACAGCCCTCTGGTCTCAACATCGAATTCAACAACTTCAGATGATTTGCTCTACCCCACCTCGACCCCTTTGTTTTCATTCTATTTTTTTTTTTACTGTTCTCTATTTTTTATTTCTTTATTATCTTTCTTCACTCCCCACTTTCTCCCCCTTTGCTTCCCTTTTTCTAAATTTTATCTCTGTCTCCCCCCCGCCTGGCCCCCACATCTCCATCTGTCACAGTTCACCCTCTGATTTCAGTTTCTCTGCCGTTTGGCCATTTCACACCCTTTATTCTCTCTATGAGCTGCCATTAGCAGCCTTTCCCCTGGTTTCTGTGGCTATGACTCATCTTTCATTCCCTCCCCCTGCAGTATAAATATCTCCCACTTTCTATCCCTTTTTGCTTTGACAAAGGTTCATACGTACTCGAAACATCAGCTCTTTTCTCTCCTTCCAGATGCTGCCAGACCTGCTGAGATTTTCCAGCATTTTCTCTTTTGGTTTCAGATTCCAGCATCCGCAGTATTTTACTTGAACAAGTATAAAATGTTTGGGATGGATGACACCATGGCAGATCTCAGCACAGTGACACCTAACTGAATCTCCACCCTGTAACTTTCCAACTCTCATTGGCTGCTCAATTCTAGTATTCCTGGGATTATCTGCCGAACAAATTTGATTGAACTTTGTAGATGAGGGTAGTGTAGTCGATGTAATCTATCTGGATTTCATCAAAGCCTTTGGCAAGATCCCACATTGAAGACTTGTAAATTCACATGGGATACAGGGTAATTTGATAAAACGGTTTCAAAATTGGCTCAGTTATAGGAGACAGAAAGTGAAGACCAGAAGCCATTGCCCAGTGGCATATTGCAGGTATGTGTGTGGGACCCCCTATTATTTGTCATTTATACAAACAACATAGATGGCTATGGGGGTTAGGATTAGTGGATAACACTAAGATTGGCCAGGTGGTTAATAGTGAGGTGGGGTGTCTTGGCCTACAAGATATAGATGGAATGGTCAAATGGGCAGATAAGTAGCAGATGGAATTTAACCCTGAAAGTGTGAGGTGATACTCTTTGGAAGGAGTAATTTGACAAGAAAGTACTCAATGAATGATAGGACACCAGAAGTTCTGTGGAACAAAGGGACCTTGGTGTGTTTGTCCACAGGTCTCTGAAAGCAGGAGGGCATGTTAGTAGTGGTGAAAAAGGCTTATGGGATACTTGCTTTTATCAACTGAGGCACAGATTGCAAAAGCAGGGAAGTCATGTTGGAGTTGGATAGAACTTGTCACAGCAGGAGCACCGGGTGCAGTTTTGGTCGCCACATTATCGGAAGGATGTGATTGTACTGGAGGGGGTGCAGAGGAGAGTCACCAGGATGGAAGATTTAAGTTATGAAGAGAGATTGGATAGACTTGGGTTGTTTTTGTTGGAGCAGAGAAGGCTGAGAGGCGACCTGATTGACGTGTGCGAGATCACGAGAAATATGGACAGAGTGGATAAGGAACAGCTGTTCCTCTTATTTGAAAGATCAGTCATGTGCTGTATGATTCTATGATCTTCCATCTGGATTTCCCAAGCCCAGAAATCCAGCCAGTTCCACAGTTCAGGAATATAAAAACCTGCCAATCCACCCGCACCTTTTCTTCCCCACACTAAGAGTCTTTACTCGGAAGTCTCAGATTGGATTCTGATCCTCACTGTAAGCAGAGCTGAGGAATTTGAAACTTACCGACAAACAGAGGCTTTTCGAGTTTCAGTGATACGTAGCTCTGTGGTGGCGCCTCTCTCTGTCGCCATGGCAACTCATCCAGTTGCAAACGGGCAAACTTGACGTTGATCTCAGCTTCCACAAAGTGCCAAGCGTCATCGTTGAGAAAGGTCACAGATTCTATCTGCAGCTCCTCCGGACCATCACCCACATCAAAGGAAAACGAAACCAGTTTCTCTGCTACAAAACATCAGGGCAAAGAGTCACTTACTCAGCACCAGAGTCAGAGAGTATCAGGTCACACACAGTGAGCACGTGA
>CM075747.1:875937-1047108 GCA_037974335.1 Prionace glauca | reverse complement strand
CACGTGCTCACTGTGTAGCACTCGGGCCGGGGTTGAAGCTCGGGAACGTCAGATAGTTCCCGTGAACAAACGAGGCCGTGTTCCAGGAACCCCCTGTGAAATTCAAACAAATCCTTCAATGTTGGCCCAGCAAACCCCATTTCAATTAAATTCCCAATGTAACAACACAGCCCCACATTACCCCCTTCACACCCCTCCTCAGGGCCATTGTCACTGCTTCCCTCCCACCTCCACACTCCAACAACAATACCTCCCAGCCCACCCTCAGGCCCCCTCACAACATCCCCTCCCTCCTGGGGGCCAGTGATACTGCCCCACCATCCCCCCGTCCCCCTCCCCACCGTCCCCCCGCCTGACCCCACCATTCCCCCGCCCCGTCCCCGCCGTCCCCCCTGTCCCCCCGCCATCCCCCCTCCCCGCCCCGCCGTCCCCCCTCCCCCGCCCGCCGTCCCCCCTCCCCGCCCCGCCGTCCCCCCTCCCCGCCCCGCCGTCCCCCCTCCCCACCCCCGCCGTCCCCCCTCCCCACCCCGCCGTCCCCCCTGTCCCCCCGCCATCCCCCCTCCCCGCCCCGTCCCCCTCCCCGCCGTCCCCCCTCCCCGCCGTCCCCCCTGTCCCCCCGCCCCCCCTCCCCGCCCCGCCGTCCCCCGCCGTCCCCACCTGTCCCCCCGCCATCCCCCCTCCCCGCCCCGCCGTCCCCCCTCCCCGCCCCGCCGTCCCCCCTGTCCCCCCATCCCCCCTCCCCGCCCCGCCGTCCCCCCCGCCCCGTCCCCCCTCCCCGCCCCGCCGTCCCCCCTGTCCCCACCGCCGTCCCCCCTCCCCCCCCCGCCGTCCCCCCTCCCTCCCCTGCCGTCCCCCCTCCGTCCCCCCTGTCCCCCCGCCGTCCCCCTCGGCCCGAAAGGACATTGTTCTGGAACATTAACTCAGCTTCTCCACACTGTCAGACTTGGTGCATATTGAATTCCCTGCCCTCACTTTAACATTGAGCGCTGACTGCCCCTGTCCACCCTGGCTTCCCATTAAACAGTCTGGCCCAAGGACACTCACCATCTCCATAGCAACGCAAAGGGCCCACATTAAACCAGGCCTCTGAACCCGAACGGTGTGTGTCACCAACAACAACTTTCGTAACTGGGAGATCCTCCCTGTACTTTAACAACCCTCGGTCAGATTTCCTGTGGAAAGCATAGGGATTAGTCTGATAAAAAGAGAGACGGGATGGCTGGATTGGAACACAAGATGTCCTTCAATATACAGAATAAATAGGGTGTTTCTCCCTTTTACAGTGACAGGAATCACATAGCTAGACTCACCACTGCCTGTAGTCTGCATCACAGTTGCAGTAATACTTTGGGTCAGCACAGGTTCTCTCCATCCCACAGGCACATCTCTGACTCCCGGGACTCGCACCTCCCCAGTAGAAATGTTTCTCAGATCCACGACCCAGCCACCAGGAGAAAGGCAACCCAGCTAAGAGGAGAAATCACAGAGACAGGCAGAGAAACCCTAGAGGGGCAGCAGAGACCACCCCGGGGGGAGGGGGGGAGAAGAAAGACAGGCAGAGACCACCCCGGGGGGGAGGGGGGGAGAAGAAAGACAGGCAGAGACCACCCCGGGGGGAGGAGAGGCAGAGACAACCAGGAAAGGGGGGGGGGTGAGGAGGAAGAGAGATGGGAAAGGCAGAGACCACCCCGAGGGACAACAGGCAGAGACCACCGGGGGGGGGGGGGGGGGAGGAGAGGACAGGCAAAGACCACCCCAGGGGGACAGGCAGAGGTATGCCAGAGGGACAGTGCTACAGACAGGCCACTGTCTGTGTGTAAATTGTTGCTATGCCAATGGATTCATTTGGTATCAGACGAAGGACTGATCTAAAAGTGATGAACTTATCTTTTGCCCCAATAGATTGTCAGGAAACTTTGGTTTGATTCCAGTGTGTTCTGCTCGAGTGGATTGACTCACCTGGACTGTTCAGAAGCCGAGACTTGTAGCAGGAAAAGGAAATACTCTGCTCACAATACTCAGCTGCCAGAGTGATGGCAGAGATCTCCTCCTCTGTGTTGTTGTAATATTGGATCTGACCAACGAAAGGTTTTTCCAAAGTGGAACCTGTCACTTTGGTTTCTTGTTGTTGAAGATGATAAACGACAGTCCAAACTTTGTGCTCTGTTGACAGAAAGTTGTTGAATGAGTTCCAGGCTCACCACCTCCATCTGGCACCTACACCACTGGACCGTCCCAAACCAGCAGCCTCCTGCCAATACACTGCCTGGTCTTGCACCTCCCCTAAACCCCCTCCGTCCAGCACCATCTTCCTGAACCACCCACCCAATCCAATCTAGCACCGCCCGCTTCACCAGTCTGATATCATCTACCCAATCCCCATCACCCCTCCCCAAATCCACCTGTGTGTCCCAAGCATTAACTGCCCCATTGAATACCCCATTATCCAATAATCCCGTCCACAATCCACCGATTAATACCCCACACTGCAGCTCCAGCTGCAAACCACAACACACCCCCCATCCCTTAATACACCAGCAGACTCCCTTCCACTTTCCACGTCCTTCTGGCAGCGTGGGTGACCAGAGCTGCACACAATACTCCAAACGCAGCCAAACCAGGGTTTTATATAGCTGCAATATGATTTGCCAACTGTTGTACTCAATGCCCTGGCCAATGAAAACAAACATGCCACATGTCCTCTTAATCACCATGGCCACCTGCATTGCAATTTGAGGGAACAGTGGACCTGCACACCCAGATCCCTCTGCATAGAACATAGAACACTACAGCACAAACAGGCCCTTCGGCCCACGAGTTGCGCCGATCACATCAACACCTACCAACCTACAGACCTATCTATAACCCTCAATCTCATTAAACACCATATACTCATCCAGAAGTCTTTTAAAAGACCCCAGCGAGTTCGCCTCCACCACCACTGACAGCAGCCGATTCCACTCACTCACCACCCTCTGAGTGAAAAACTTACCCCTAGAACATTACAGCGCATGTTAAAGTTCCATAGGGTTCTGCCATTTACAATATTAACTCACATCTAAATTTGTTCCTCTAAAATGCATCACCTTGCAGATGTCCAGATTAAACTCCATCTGCCATTTCCGTGCCTGAGTCCCCAATCTATCGATATCCTGTTGTATCCTCTGACAATCCCCGGTACTATCAGCAACTCCACCAATCTTTGTGCCATCTGCAAACTTACTAATCAGATGAACCACATTTTCCTCCAGATCATTTATATGTACTACAAACAACAGAGGTCATTTGATCCCTGCGGAACACCATTAGTCACAGATCTCCATTCTGAAAAATATCCTTCCACCGCTACTCTCTGTCTTCTATAACCCAGCCAGTTCTGTATCCATCTAGCCAGTCCACCCCGAATCCCACGTGATTTTATTTTTTGCACCAGTCTGCCATAGTGGACCTTGTCAGACACCTTATTAAAGTCCATATAAACTACATCCAGTCCTTCCCTCTCAGTGTTTCTTGCCACCTCTTCAAAAAATTCAATTAAGTTGGTGAGACATGACCTTTCCTGTACAAAACCATGTTGCCTGTCACTAACTAGTCTATTTTTCTCCAGATGTGCATATATCCTGTCCCTCAGTATCTTCTTCAAAAGCTTCCCCACCACTGATATCAGGCTCACTGGCCTATAATTTTCTGGATTATTGCTGCTTCCTCTCTTAAAAGGGAACAACATTGGCTATTCTCCAGTCCTCTGAAACCTCGCCTGTGATCAAAGAACATGTGAAGATCTGTTAAGGCTCCAGATATTTCTTCCCTTGCCTCCTGCAGTCACCTGGGCAAGATACCATCTGGCCCTGGGGACTTATCTACCTTAAAGCAATTTAGGATACTCAACACTTCCTCCTTTGATATATTAACATTGTCTAGAGTGGTCACACACCCATCCCTGACCTCAACATCTGTCATGTCCTTCTCCTTGGTGAATATCGATACAAAGTATTCATTAAAGATATCACTTACTTCCTGTGGCTCCATGCATAACTTCCCTCCATTGTCCTCGGGTGTGTTGATTCTTTCTCTTGCTACCCTCTTGCTCCTAATACAAGCACAAAAAGCCCTGGGATTCTTCTGGACCCTATTTTTTAAAGGCATTTCATGGCCCCTTTTAGCCTCCTAATTCCATGTTTCAGTTAATTCCTATTTTCTCTATACTCCTCACGTGGAGTGAATCGAATTGGCTGGAGACTGACATCTGACATTCTGGGGACCACTGGAGGAGGCTGAATGATCATCCACTCAGCACTTCTCACTGAAGATTGCTGAGAATGCGCCAGCCTTATCCTTTGCACTGATGAGCTGGGCTCCTCCGTCACCAGGATGGGAATATTTGTGGAGCCGCTTCCTCCAGGGAGTTGTTTAATTTTCCACCATGATTCACAACAGGATGTGGAAGGACTGCAAAGCCTAGATCTGATCTGTTGGTTGTGGGATTGCTTAGCTCTGTCTATCACTTGCTGTTTGGAATGCAAATAGTTCTGTGTTGTAGCTCACCAGGTTAACACCTCATGTTTAGGTATGCCTGGTGCAGCTCCGAGCGTGCCCTCCTGCACTCTCCATTGAGCCAGCGTTGATGCCCTGGCTTGATGGTAATGGTTTGAATAGGTAAATATGAATAGGTAATAGGTAAAATGTTAGAATCCGTCATCAAGGAGGAAATAGCGAGGCATCTTGAGGGGAATTGCTTGATAGGGCGGACGCAGCATGGTTTCATTAAAGGGAAGTCGTGTCTGACAAATTTACTGGAGTTCTATGAGGATGTGTCTTGGGCGGTGGATAGAGGAGAGCCGGTGGATGTGGTCTTTCTGGATTTTCAGAAGGCGTTTGACAAGGTACCTCACAAGAGGTTATTGCAGAAGGTCAGGGGACATGGAGTTGGGGGTAGGGTGTTAGTGTGGATAGAGGATTGGTTGTCAAATAGGAGGCAGAGAGTGGGGGTCAATGGGTGTTATTCGGATTGGCGGTTGGTGACTAGTGGAGTGCCCCAGGGGTCGGTGCTGGGGCCTCAGCTATTTACCATTTATATAGATGATCTGGAGGAGGGAACCGAGTGCAGGGTGTCGAAATTTGCTGATGACACCAAGATTGGTGGAACGGCAAATTGTGTGGAGGGTGTGGAGAGTCTACAGAAGGACCTAGATAGGCTGGGCGAATGGGCCAGGAAATGGCAAATGGAATTTAATGTTGGCAAGTGTGAGGTGGTCCACTTTGGTAGGAGGAATGGTAGGAAGGACTATTACTTACATGGCAAAAAACTGCAGCAGGCGACGGTGCAGAGGGACCTCGGGGTCCTTGTGCATGAGTCGCAAAAACCCAGCTTGCAGGTGCAGCAGGTGGTCAGGAAGGCGAATGGGATGCTGGCCTTCATAGCGAGGGGGATTGAATATAAAAGTAGGGAGGTCTTGCTGCGGCTGTATAGGGCATTGGTGAGGCCGCAGCTGGAGTACTGTGTGCAGTTTTGGGCGCCGTACTTACGCAAGGATATTTTGGCCTTGGAGGGAGTGCAGAGGAGGTTTACTAGGCTGATACCGGAGTTGAGGGGATTGAGCTATGAGGAGAGGCTGAATAAATTAGGCTTGTACTCGTTAGAGTTTAGAAGAATGAGGGGAGATCTCATTGAGACGTATAAGATGATGAATGGGATGGATAGGATAGAGGTGGAGAGACTCTTCCCGCTCAGAAAGGATAGTAGGACTAGGGGGCACAGCTTCAAGATAAAGTGGGGGCGGTTTAGAACGGAGTTGAGGAGGAACTTCTTCACTCAAAGGGTGGTGAATCTCTGGAATTCTCTGCCCGTTGAAGTGGTGGAGGCTGCCTCGCTAAATATTTTTAAGAAACGGGTTGATGGGTTTTTGATAAGAGAGGGGATTAAGGGTTATGGGGAGAGGGCGGGAATGTGGAACTGAGCCACGACAGATCAGCCATGATCTTATTGAATGGCGGGGCAGGCTCGAAGGGCTAGATGGCCTACTCCTGCTCCTATTTCTTATGTTCTTATGTTGAGTGGGGGATATACCGGACTGTGAGGTTACACATTGTGCTGGAGTATAATTCCACTGCTGCTGATGGCCCACAGTGCCTCATGGATGCCCAGTCTTAAGTTGCTGGATCTGTTTGAAGTTTGTCCCAATTAGGTACATAGAACATTACAGCACAAACAGGCCCTTCGGCCCTCGAGTTGCGCCGATCACATCAACCCCACCAATCTATAGACCTATCTATAACCCCCAATCCCATTAAACCCCATATACTGAAGAAATGAAGTAAATACCTGTCATTGTGCAGCGAACAGTGAAGGGTCTGGATGGACCACTCCCATCAGGGTCAATGGTGTAGTTTCCAGAAGTTCTAACACCCAGCTTTCTATATCCATCACATGACTCTGGATAGAGGGCTTGAAATGGATTGAAAAAATGAGATGGAAAGGGAGAATGAAGGTGGAGGGAGGAAGAAGGAATTGGGCGGATAGTGTGATAATGAAGAGGTGAAAAAGACAGAATCACACACTCATTCCAGGCATAACCACAACAATTGCATTGCTACCACTCCCACCCACAGGCTCGTACATTCCAGTAAGGATTATGGGAAATTGGGAAAAGTTTTGCTTATTCATCTGGAAAGAACACCCAAAAAAAATCAAACACTCCCAGGAGAGGTACAGCACAGGGTTAGATACAGTGTAAAGCTCCCTCTACACTGTCCCCCCATCAAACACTCCCAGGACAGGTACAGCACGGGGTTAGATACAGTGTAAAGCTCCCTCTACACTGTCCCCATCAAACACTCCCAGGACAGGTATAGCACAGGGTTAGATACAGTGTAAAGCTCCCTCTACACTGTCCCCCCATCAAACACTCCCAGGACAGGTACAGCACGGGGTTAGATACAGAGTAAAGCTCCCTCTACACTGTCCCCCCATCAAACACTCCCAGGACAGGTACAGCACGGGGTTAGATACAGACTAAAGCTCTCTCTACACTGTCCCCCCATCAAACACTCCCAGGACAGGTACAGCACGGGGTTAGATACAGAGTAAAGCTCCCTCTACACTGTCCCCCCATCAAATACTCCCAGGACAGGTACAGCATGGGGTTAGATACAGAGTAAAGCTCCCTCTACACTGTCCTCCCATCAAACACTCCCAGGACAGGTACAGCACAGGGTTAGATACAGAGTAAAGCTCCCTCTACACTGTCCCCCCATCAAACACTCCCAGGACAGGTACAGCACAGGGTTAGATACAGAGTAAAGCTCCATCTACACTGTCCCCCCATCAAACACTCCCAGGACAGGTACAGGTTTTGGCCTTGGAGGGAGTGCAGAGGAGGTTCACTAGGCTGATACTGGAGTTGAGGGGGTTGAGCTGTGAGGAGAGGCTGAATAAACTAGGCTTGTACTCGTTAGAGTTTAGAAGAATGAGGGGAGATCTCATTGAGATGCATAAGATGATGAATGGGATGGATAGGATAGAGGTGGAGAGACTCTTCCTGCTCAAAAAAGACAGTAGGACTAGGGGGCACAGCCTCAAGATAAAGGGGGGGGCAATTTAGAACAGAGTTGAGGAGGAACTTCTTCACTCAAAGGGTGGTGAATCTCTGGAATTCTCTGCCCGTTGAAGTGGTGGAGGCTGCCTCGCTAAATATTTTTAAGACGCGGGTTGATGGGTTTTTGATAAGAGACGGGATTAAGGGTTATGGGGAGAGGGCGAGAATGTGGAACTGAGCCACGACAGATCAGCCATGATCTTATTGAATGGCGGGGCAGGCTCGAAGGGCCAGATGGCCTACTCCTGCTCCTATTTCTTATGTTATGTTCTTACAGCACGGGGTTAGATACAGAGTAAAGCTCCCTCTACACTGTCCCCCCATCAAACACTCCCAGGACAGGTACAGCACGGGGTTAGATACAGAGTAAAGCTCCCTCTACACTGTCCCCCATCAAACACTCCCAGGACAGGTACAGCACGGGGTTAGATACAGAGTAAAGCTCCCTCTACACTGTCCCCCCATCAAACATTCCCAGGACAGGTACAGCACGGGGTTAGATACAGAGTAAAGCTCCCTCTACACTGTCCCCCATCAAACACTCCCAGGACAGGTACAGCACGGGGTTAGATACAGAGTAAAGCTCCCTCTACACTGTCCCCCCATCAAACATTCCCAGGACAGGTACAGCACGGGGTTAGATACAGAGTAAAGCTCCCTCTACACTGTCCCCCATCAAACACTCCCAGGACAGGTACAGCACGGGGTTAGATACAGAGTAAAACTCCCTCTACACTGTCCCCCATCAAACACTCCCAGGACAGGTACAGCACGGGGTTAGATACAGAGTAAAGCTCCCTCTACACTGTCCCCCCCATCAAACACTCCCAGGACAGGTACAGCACAGGATTAGATAGAGTTAAGCTCCCTCTACACTGTCCCCACAGATCTGTTTTTATACTATTACTCACAGTTATGACAGGTTGGTCCTTTATATCCCGTCCTTTCACAATCACAGACAAAATTCTCTGAAGTCTGCAAACAGATTCCTCCATGTTCACATAAGTTTGGGGTACATCTGCCAGTAGTGGAAACAAAAAAACTTGATTAAGACAGCGAATGACACAAAATAATGTTCACTGCCAAAAACTGAATTTCAGTAGAGAACGCTGCATTAGCAAAGTCACTGTTTATTCAGCAGGGTAAGGATCACTCACTGTGTAACTGTACAGAGTCACTGTTTATTCAGGGTAAGGATCACTCACTGTGTAACTGTACAGAGTCACAGTTTATTCAGCAGGGTAAGGATCACTCACTGTGTAACTGTACAGAGTCACTGTTTATTCAGGGTAAGGATCACTCACTGTGTAACTGTACAGAGTCACTGTTTATTCAGCAGGGTAAGGGTCACTCACTGTGTAACTGTACAGAGTCACTGTTTATTCAGCAGGGTAAGGGTCACTCACTGTGTAACTGTACAGAGTCACTGTTTATTCAGCAGGGTAAGGATCACTCACTGTGTAACTGTACAGAGTCACTGTTTATTCAGGGTAAGGGTCACTCACTGTGTAACTGTACAGAGTCACTGTTTATTCAGCAGGGTAAGGATCACTCACTGTGTAACTGTACAGAGTCACTGTTTATTCAGGGTAAGGGTCACTCACTGTGTAACTGTACAGAGTCACTGTTTATTCAGGGTAAGGGTCACTCACTGTGTAACTGTACAGAGACACTGTTTATTCAGCAGGGTAAGGATCACTCACTGTATAACTGTACAGAGTCACTGTTTATTCAGGGTAAGTGTCACACACTGTGTAACTGTACAGAGTCACTGTTTATTCAGCAGGGTAAGGGTCACTCACTGTGGAACTGTACAGAGTCACTGTTTATTCAGCAGGGTAAGGATCACTCACTGTGTAACTGTATAGAGTCACTGTTTATTCAGGGTAAGGGTCACTCACTGTGTAACTGTACAGAGTCACTGTTTATTCAGGGTAAGGATCACTCACTGTGTAACTGTACAGAGTCACTGTTTATTCAGGGTAAGGGTCACGGACCTTATTTCTTGTTTTCCTATTTTAATTGATTTGGAAATGTATAATACACCTACCTGTCCGTTATTCCACATGTGTTAAACAGCATTTCAGCATATCGTCCGAGTGTCCGTCGTTTTACTAGCTCCAGATCCACAAGATAATTGTCCACATGGATTCGCTGCATGCAGCCGTGGAAAACACTCATGTTGGAAAAACAACCCAAGTTCCTGACACTGGGGGGGCAGCCTGCGTATGTTCAGAGTAGAAAGTGATGGTGTGTGTTCGTGTACACAGAGAACTGGCTCAATGATAAACAAAAGCCTCATTTGAAAAGCAGAATACAAACAGCTGTGATTAGAATCATCAATTCGATAGATAAAGAATACTGTTCGCAAGAAATTAAAATAAAGAGGACATTCTAAAGCCTAAATAATGATAATAACATTCAGCCAAATAATAGATTAAGAAGAATAAAAAGTGAGGAGAGAGAAGTGAGATCTGCAAGAGGGAACAGCACTGATTCACTCAGCTTACTCAGCTTACACTGATTCACTCAGACAGAAGCTTACTCCTGAAATACAAAGGCAGATGTAGAAAATAGGGAAATTTCAGATAGAGTATTTAAAATTCTGAAATGATAAAACAGAGTAAATGGAACATTATAAGTGTCTATTTTAGATATTGTCTTGTCTATTGGGACAGGATTAATTAGTAATCTCCAATGAGGAAGAATCATCATATCATTTTACTTTGTGTTTAAGAATGACATACGCAGTCCGAAACTCGAGTATTGAAGCTAAATAAAGGTGAGTTAGCCAATGTAGATTGGGAAATCAGGTTAAAAGGTGTGGCAGTGGATGACAGCGGCAAATGTTGAAAAAAAGACCAATAATTCTCAAAAAATATATATTCCATTGAGAAGTGAAAACTCCAAGAACTATTCAGGGCAATGTAAAGAGGTTAGATTGAAACAAGTGGATTGTAATATTGCCCAGGAGAGAAGCAAGTCACAGAACTCCAGCAAAGAATGGCGAAAATATTAATAAAGAAGCGGAAAAGGGAGCAAGATTATAAAAGAAATATAAATGTATGCAAAAAACAAATACAACAGTGAAAGTAAATGCGGGTCCCTGAGAAAGGGGAAATTATACTGGAGAATCATTAAAAAGCAGGACATTAAACATACATTTTGGGTGGGATTCTCCCAAAGAAACTAAGTGTTGAATTTGTGTTAAAATTGGAGTTTTTCTATGTTCTATGTTCTCAATTACGCTGTTTTTCCAGCAGGAGTTTTAAAATGATTCTCCAAACTTTGCTGGATTCTGGGGAAGCGCTGGAAGATTGGAAAATGGCTAATGTTACGCCGCTGTTTAAAAAAGGTAGCAGGCAAAAGGCAGGGAATTATAGGCCGGTTAGTTTAACACCTGTTGTTAACCAGCATAGAACCAGCATAGAACCCTACAGTGCAGAAACAGGCCCTTCGGCCCATCGAGTCTGCACCGAACACAATCCCACCCAGACCCTATCCCCATATCCCTACACATTTACCTGCTAATCCCTCTAACCTACACATCCCAGGACACTAAGGGGCAATTTTTAGCATAGCCAATGAACCTAACCCGCACATCTTTGGACTGTGGGAGGAAACCGGAGCACCCGGAGAAAACCCACGCAGACACGAGGAGAATGTGCAAACTCCACACAGGCAGTGACCCGAGCCGGGAATCGAACCCAGGACCCTGGAGCTGTGAAGCAGCAGTGCTAACCACTGTGCTACCGTACCGCCCTACCTTGTTGGTAAAATGCTTGAATCCGTCATCAAAGAAAAAATAGTGAGGCACCTTGAAAAGAATGGTTTGATAGAGCAGACACAGCACAGATTCGTTAAGGGGAAGTCTTGTTTGACGAATTTATTGGATTTCTATGAGGATGTGACTAGTGCGGTAGACAGAGGGGAACCGGTAGATGTGGTGTTTCTCGATTTTCAAAAGGTGTTTGATAAGGTGCCTCAAAAGGTTGCTTCAGAAGGTTAGGGAGCATGGAGTTGGGGGTAAGGTGTTAGCGTGGATAGAGGATTGGTTGTCTATTAGGAAGCAGAGAGTTGGTATCAATGGGTGTTATTCTGATTGGCGGTTGGTGACTAGTGGAGTGCCCCAGGGATCGGTGCTGGGGCCTCAACTGTCTACCATTTATATAGATGATCTGGAGGAGGGGGCTGAGCGTAGGGTGACGAAATTTGCTGATGACACGAAGATGAGTGGAAAAGCAAATTGTGTGGAGGGTGTGGAAAGTCTGCAGAAGGATCTGGATAGGCTGAGCGAGTGGGCGAGGACCTGGCAGATGGAGTATAATGTTAGCAAGTGTGAGCTTATCCACTTTGGCAGAAATAATAGTAGGAGGGATTATTATTTAAAGGGCGAAAAGCTGCAGCATGCTACGGTGCAGAGGGACCTGGGGGTCCTTGTGCACAAGTCGCAAAAACCCAGTCTGCAGGTGCAGCAGGTGGTCAAGAAGGCGAATGGGATGTTGGCCTTTATAGTGAGGGGGATTGAATATAAAAGCAGGGAGGTCTTGCTGCAGCTGTATAGGGCACTGGTGAGGCCGCAGCTGGAGTACTGTGTGCAGTTTTGGTCACTGCACTTACGGAAGGATATTTTGGCCTTGGAGGGAGTGCAGAGGAGGTTCACTAGGCTGATACCGGAGATGAGGGGGTTGGACTATGAAGAGAGACTAAATAGACTGGGTCTGTACTCGTTGTAGTTTAGAAGGATGAGGGGGGATCTTATAGAGACGTATAAGATAATGAAGGGGATGGATAGGGTAGAGGTGGAGAGACTCTTCCCGCTCAGAAGGGACAGCAGGACTAGAGGGCACAGCCTCAAGATAAGGGGGGGTGCAGTTTAGAACGGACCCCCCGCAATGGGACCCCCACCCGCATAAAGTGCCCCACCGTGCCTGCCTCCAGCGTCCCCATTGGACCCACCACCTTGGCACTGTCTGATGCCCGATGGGCCTTGCCAAGGTGCCACTGTACATTAACACTTTGCCCCTTGGGCAGTGCCATGGGGCACAGCTTGGCATTGCCATGGTGCCAATGCCCCACAGCAGCACCACCCTGGCACCCAGCCCTTTGGAGACCCCAGATGCACCCCCCCCCCCCCCACCGCCTTCACTGCATGGGGTTTGGGCCACCAACTCCCCGAAAGTCCACTTATGATATGCAAAATAAAGGGAAATGCTTATTTCCATCATTTCTGCGTTTCCTCGCTGATTCCTGGTGCGGAGCTGACCCCACCGGAAATCCAGCACTGGGAGAACATTATCAGGCTGGCTACTGCCGGAATTTCCTGGACCACTGCAGTGGGATGGGAAAATCGCCCCCTGTCTGTTTTCTTTGTAGAAGCCACAAATGATACCAAAATAACGGGAAAATCAAGGGCCTAATGTGTGAGGGACTTAAAATAATTATTAGAAAAGGGAATGGAAAAATAAACTCAACAACTCCCCAGGACCAGATAGTCTGCACTCCAGGGTTCTGACTATATATATCATAACATTATCTCAATTCTGGAATGTTCCAAAGAATTGGAGAGCAGAAAATATAACAACAATATTCAAGAAAGGAGGGAGAGGTAAACAGGGAACTATTGTGAGACGCAGGATAGGATAGATTTTAAGAATCTTTTTCCCATGCAGAGGTATCTAAGACCAGAGGTCAGAGGTTTAAGATAAAGAGTAAATGGTTTAGAGGGAATCTGAGGAAGCCTTGTTTTCCACCCAGAAGGTGATGGGAATACGAAGCGCGCTTTGCAACATTTAAGAAGCATTTGGACAAGCAGTTAAATCACTAAGTGCTGGTAAATGGGATTAGTACAAATTGCTTTGAAGATCAGCATAGACAGTGAGGGCCGAAGGGCCTGTTCCTGTGCTGTTTGACTCTATAACTACAGGCAGTCATTGAGATAATCCTGGAATTATTACTAAGGAAGTGATTTGATGATTAGGCATGGTTTAATGAACGAGGTATCACGTTTGATAAATCTATTTGATATTTTGAGGATATAATGAGTAAATAAGAGGGAACCAGTGGATTTAGTGTAAAATGAAGTTCAGCAGGTCCAGGGGTTCTCAGCCACATTAGTTTTTCCAGTGATAATTTATACTGATTTGTTTCAACTGCTAATTTTACACTCGTCCCAACGGTTCTTTAGTATTATTGGAATTTCTTGTTTTAATCTTTTTTTTGTGAAGACAGACACAAGGAATTTGTTTAATTTCTTTGTCACTTCCCTATTTCCCATTCGAAATTCTTCTTATTCTGCTTGTACTGGGTTGACATTAATCTTTGCTAATCCTTTTCTTTCACATAAAGAACTTTTGCAGCTGTTTTAGCCACAATGTTTATATAGGACTAGTACCAGTCAATTTCTGGTTAATGGTAACTCACAAGATGTGGATTGTGGAGGTTCAGTGATGGTAAACCATTGAATTATATCATAGAGTCACAGCTTGGAAACAGGCCCTTCAGCCTAACTTGTCCATGCCATCCTGTTTTTGCCACTAAGCTAGTCCCAATTTCCTGCATTTAGCCCATATCCCTCCAGAAAAATCTTACCCATGTAACTGTCTAAATGCTTTTTAAAAGCTAAGATTATACCTGCCTCTAGAAGCTTGTTCGATACTCACACCCTCTATGAAAAAATTATCCCTCTGGGTCCTTTTGTATCTCTCCCCTCTCACTATAAACCTATGCCCTCTAGTTTTAGACCCCCCTACCTTTGGGAAAAGATGTTGGTTATCTACCTTAATTATGTCCCTCATTATTTTATAGACCGCTATAAAATCAGCCCTCAGCCTTCTACGCTCCAAGGAAAAAAGTCCCAGTCTATCCAGCCTCTCCTGATAACTGAAACCATCACGTCCTGGTAGCATCCTAGTAAATCTTTTAGCGCTCTTTTGAGTTTAATAATATCCTTTCTATAACAGGATGACCAGAACTGTATACAGAATTCCAAGTGTAGCCTTACCAATGTCTTGTACAACTTCAGCAAGATGTCCCACCTCCTGTATTCAATGTTCTAATCACTGAAACCAAACATGCTAAATGTCTTCTTCACCACTCTGTCCACCTGTGACTCCACTTTTGAGGAGCTTTGAACCTGTACTTCTAGATCTCTTTGTTCCATAACTTTTCCCAACACCCTACCATTAAATGAGTAAGTCCTGCCCCAATTCGATCGACCAAAATGTATCACCTTGCATTTTTCTAAATTAAACTCCATCTGCCATTTATTGGCCCACTGGCCCAATTGATCAACTTCCCGTTGCAATCTGAGATAACCTCCTTCACTGTCCACAATGCCACTAATCTTGGCGTCATCTGCAAACTTACTAACCTTGCCTCCTAAATTCTCATCCAAATCATTAAATAATAAATAAATAACAGTGGACCCAGCACTGATCCATGATGTACACTGCTGGTCACAGGCCTCCAGTTTGAAAAACAACTCTCTATGCTTATGCCTGTCGTCAAGCCAGTTTTGGATCCAATTGGCTATTTCACCCTGGGGTGACTAGTGGGGTGCCCCAGGGGTCGGTGCTGGGGCCTCAGGTATTTACCATTTATATAGATGATCTGGAGGGAGCCGAGTGTAGGGTGTCGAAATTTGCGGATGACACCAAGATTGGGGGAAAGGCAAATTACGCGGAGGGTGTGGAGAGTCTGCAGAAGGATCTAGATAGGCTGGGCGAATGGGCCAGGAAATGGCAAATGGAATTTAATGTTGGCAAGTGTGAGGTGATCCACTTTGGAAGGAAGAATGGTAGGAAGGACTATTACTTACGGGGCGAAAAACTGCAGCAGGCGACGGTGCAGAGGGACCTCGGGGTCCTTGTGCATGAGTCGCAAAAACCCAGCTTGCAGGTGGTCAGGAAGGCGAATGGGATGCTGGCCTTCATAGCGAGGGGGATTGAATATAAAAGTAGGGAGGTCTTGCTGCAGCTGTATAGGGCATTGGTGAGGCCGCAGCTGGAGTACTGTGTGCAGTTTTGGTCACCGTACTTATGCAAGGATATTTTGGCCTTGGAGGGAGTGCAGAGGAGGTTTACTAGGCTGATACCAGAGTTGAGGGGGTTGAGCTGTGAGGAGAGGCTGAATAAACTAGGCTTGTACTCGTTAGAGTTTAGAAGAATGAGGGGGGACCTCATTGAGACATATAAGATGATGAATGGGATGGATAGGATAGAGGTGGAGAGACTCTTCCCACTCAGTAAGGACAGTAGGACTAGGGGGCACAGCCTCAAGATAAAGTGGGGGCGGTTTAGAACGGAGTTGAGGAGGAACTTCTTCACTCAAAGGGTGGTGAATCTGTGGAATTCTCTGCCCGTTGAAGTGGCGGAGGCTGCCTCGCTAAATATTTTTAAGACGCGGGTTGATGGGTTTTTGATAAGAGGGGATTTAGGGTTATGAGGAGAGGGCGGGAAGGTGGAACTGAGCCACGACAGATCAGCCATGATCTTATTGAATGGTGGGGCAGGCTCGAGGGGCTAGATGGCCCACTCCTGCTCCTATTTCTTATGTTCTTATTATGTTATGTTCTTATCCCATGAGATTTAACCTTATGCAGTAACCTACCATGTGGTACCTTGTCAAAGGGACCACTGATTTACTTCCTAGCCTTCCACAACGTTCTGGGATACACTTCATCTTACCTCCTGTTCTATCTTTCCTATAGCCTCTGTACCCTGGAACATTAAGCTGCCAGTCCTGCCCCTCCCTCACTCATGTTTCGCTTTTAGCTATAATATCCCAGTCCCATGTACCCATCCTGAGTTCATCTGCCTTGCCTGTCAGGCCTTTTGCATTGAAATAAATGCCGTTTAATCTGAACTTCCCTTGCTCTCTGCTCTGCTTTCTCAGTCCATCTGTCCAGTCATGTTTTGTACATTCTGTGTTTCATTTCTCTGAGACTTACTGAACCTAGTTACTGAGCTCTCACAATCTCCGTACTCTGGCCCTTTTTGATTTCTGACTTTGGTTTCTCTGCCTTTCACTTTTCTCCTTAATGCCTTTTGTTTCTGTCCCCACTTTACTTTCCTCTGACTTTCTGCATCGGTTCTCTTCCCCCCACAACATTAATTTAAACCTTCCCAACAGCACAAACAAACCCTGCCCCTAGGACATTGGTACCAGTGCTGCCCAAGTGTAGACCGTCCAATTTGTACTGGTGCCACTTCCCCAGAACCACTGCCAATGTCCCAGGAATTTGAATCCCTTCCTCTTGCACCATCTCTTAGCTATCCGGTCATTCCTGTTCTGACTAGCACTTGGCACTGGTAGCAATCCTGAGATTACTACCTTTGAGGCCCTATTTTTTAGCTTAGCTCCTAACTCCCTAAATTCAGCTGGTAAGATCTCATCTAGTTTTTTACTTGTATGCACCATGACAGCTGGCAGTTCACCCTCCCTCTGCAGAATGCCCTGCAGCCACTCAGACATCCTTGACCCTTGCACCAGGGAAGCAATTTACCATTCTGGAGTCTTATTTGTGTCATAAAAACATCTGCCTTTTCCCCTATCACAGAATCCGCACAGTGCAGGAGGCAGCCATTCAGCCCATTGAGTCTACACTGACAACAATCCCATCCAATCCCGGTCCCTGTACCATCACATATTTACCCTCTTAATCCTCTTACACTAAGGAGCAATGTAGCACGACTAATCCACCTAACCTACACATCTTTGAACCATGGGGGGGAAACCAGAATACCCGGAGGAAACCCACGCAGAGAAAGGGAGAATGTGCAGACTCCACACAGACAGTGACCCAAGGCCTGGCAGCTGGCGCTGTGACTGTACGACCATCAAGCGAAGGGGGTTAGATCATCCCTAATTGGAAATAGTCGTTGCCTGGCATTTACATGCTGCCAATATTACTTAAACTTTAACAGAAAATACCCGAGTAAAGAAATTGACCAAATGAATTGACACTCACTTCCAAAGTAATACTGATCTCCGGTCTGCACCCGTAAAGCGTGGTTTATTCGTACGGGTGAATCCTCCCTCTCATCAATGACAACAACAACAGAATCCATTCGTGCCAACAGCTGGACCGAGTGCCAATGTCCGTCAGTCAAGTTATAACCTGGCACAGCAAAGAGCGAGTTAGTCTGCCAATAACTGAACAACTGTCCACAATTCCTCCCCCCTCTGCAATGGGATCAATGAAAACAGGCAACGACATCTGCTCCATGATCATCCTCAACAATTCCAAGATCAGCATTTTAAAATAAATTAAAACATCAAATAACAACACCGCAACATGTCCTCAGCACCCCCCCCCCCCCCACCCCGACTATACTCCTTATACACCTTTGATCGTGTGGCCAAATTCCCCTCCAACTCGATTTTCAAGTTTGCTGATGACATCACCGTAGTGGATAGGATTGCAAACAATGATGAGACGGAGAACAGGAACGAGATGGAGAATCTGATGAACTGGTGCGATGACAATAATCTCTCCCTCAATATTAACAAAATGAAGGAGATAGTTACCCATTTTAGGAAGCACAGTGGAGCACATGCCCTGTTTGCACCAATGGGATGAGGTGGAAATGGTTGAGAACTTGAGGCTTCACGGTGGCCAGGTCACCAACAGCCTGTCCTGGTCTCTCCACAGGGACACAATAACTAAGAAAGCCCCACCAACACCTCTACTTTCCAAGAAGACTAAGGAAATTTGGCATGTCTGCTATCACTCTCGCCAACTTCTACAGATGAACCATAGAAAACATTCTTACTGATTGTATGACAGTTTGATATAGCTCCTGCTCCATCCAAGACTGCAAGAGACTACAAAGGATCGTGAACGAAGCTCGGTCCGTACCAGCCTCCCATTCATTGACTCTATCTACACTTCCCACTGCCTCAGAAAAGCAGCCAGCATAATCAAAGACCCCATTCCCCCTGGACATACTCTCTTCCACATTTTTCCGTCGGGGAAATGATATAAAAGTCTGAGATTCTTCCCCCCCTCCCCGCCAAATCAGGAGGTGGTTTAGATAATTCCTCCCGTTCATCATTACTGATTTTACAACAGGATACCTTATATCATGCAGGCTGGCTACATTGAGCAATGCAGCTCTGTGCTAAACCACATGGACATCATGGAGACCCAGCTGCTCAGTGAACAGTGTGTACCTGCAGCAAATTCCAGTCGTTTCTTGCCCGTCTGTTGGAATGATATGTTAATCTGTCCTTCACTTAAACCCATCTCCAGCCAACCAACACCTTCAGAAAAGTTACTGAAAAGAAGAAGGCCACTTGTATCTAAGGACCGGAAAGTGAAGTTGACAGAGAGCTGGTTCTGCATTGGTAGACCAGGCACCTGAATAAAGCTGGTTGGTGTTGCGAATGTTATGGGATAGTATGGCTTGTCCTTATAGAGGAATTCACGGCAGCGAAACTGCACATTACCCTGATTGAAGGAATGGAAAAACACAGAAATTAATGACACCATCTTCTATCCAACAACCAAACCACGAAAGCTCATCACCAACTCCAGAGGAATCCTGTGAATTAATGCATTCCATTTTATAATTATAATAAGCTTCCTTTCTCTCCTGTATGCCTCATGTCAACCTTAAGTTGACTCCTTGTTACCAATTCACCAGCCAGTGAAAACGATCCATTTACCCTCTTAAATTCTTTAAAAGTACTCTGATAAATTTCCCATAACTACCCTGTGTATACAGAGATCACTTTTCCTCCAAATCTCTCCTAGAACCATATCATCCAATGATGTCAACTCTGACTGTACATCACTCATCGCCTTTATAATCAGAAACATAAAACTGAACATTCTGACAACTTTATAGGTTCACCATCTCCCTTCACTGCTCTAAAGTTGAGAATGAAAGTCCCAGAAGATGATGATGGGCTATGTGGTTTTGTTATATGCATCATTCTATGGGTCACATTTATCTTTCCGTGTTGCTTCTACTGGTGGCAAATGGATTGTTGACCTTTGCTTCAAGGGATTGGAACATTAACATGCGCAAGTTATGTTTTAGTTGAATACAGCTCATTGAGGATGTGGCATAGGAATGCACTCCAGTGTAGTAGTGTGTTTCCATTCAGGCACGGATCCTGAGCTTTGACATATTGGTTCCTATCCAGTTCTGTGTATTTATTTCACTCACCCACCCTGTCCACTCACTGAGACTTTTACTATTTTTAATCTCTTAATTTTCTAGAAAACTCCACATTTCTCAACATTGACCTACACAACCCGATCGATATCCACCCTGTTTGTTATTAGTTTGCTGAGGCTAATTTGATGTTTGCAATTACTGACATTATTCTGAATATAGACTGTCCACAATTATTTATATTTAAAAGAGATCTAAACGTTACAACATCTAAACATCTGAATATTTTAAGAGAGTGCTAAATTAACACAAAATTAAAGTTTGCAGCATGGAGCCAGAGGCTTTTCTTTTTTCTACTTCAACTATGTTCAACTCTCCTTTAATTGATTTGATAACTGGGGTTGGAACAGGATCAGTTCTTTCAAAAATACAAACATGTTGGCAGGACGGATGATTCTCTCTATCTTACCCTGTTCAGTAGAAAGACCATTTCTTTTCGCTGTGTCTTTCTTGCTCTCTCTCAGGTAGTTACCCACTGACTGAACACTTGGAGTCTGACATTCATTTCCCAGATTTTACTGGCTGCTCCTTACCAGGCTGTGTGTTTGTGAATGTCTTCCTCTTGCCAAGTCAATCACACTGATATTGTTATACATGATGTTCTCCATACAGCCCTGGAAGTTTGATTTGTCAACCAATCTCAGTCTCTCAGTGGGTATCAACCCACCAAAATAAATCTGAAATAAAGGTAAAAAGTGAAAGAAAGCTTTTTTTATTCATTTATGGGATGCGGGCGTCACTGGCAAAGCCAACATTTATTGCCCATCCCTAATTGTCCTCGAGAAGGTGGTGGTGAATTGCCTTCTTGCAGTCCCTGAGGTGTAGGTACATCCACAGTACTGTCAGCAAGTGAGTTCCAGGATCTTGACCCAGTGACAGTGAAGGAATGGTGATGCATTTTTAAGTCAGGATGGTGAGTGAGTTGGGCGAGGAACTTGCAATTGGTGATGTTCCTATGTCTCTGCTGCCCTTGACCTTCTAGGTGGTAGAAGTCACAGGTTTGGAAGCTGCAGTCAAAAGAACCTTGGTGAGTTGCTGTAGTGCATCTTGTAGATGGTACACACAGCTGCCACTCTTTGCAGGTGGTGGAGTGAATGTTGAAGGTGATGAATGGGGTGCCAATCAAGCAAGCTGCTTTGTCATGGATGGTGTTGAGCTTCTTGACTGTTATTGGAACTGCACTCATCTAGGCAAGTGAGGAGTTTCCATCACACTTATTGCGCCTGTAGATGGTGGACAGGCTTTAGGAAGTCAGGACGTGAGTTACTTGCTGCAGGATTCCCAGCCTCTGACCTGCTCTGGCAACCACAATATTTATGTATCTAGTCCAGTTTAGTTTCTGGTCAAAGGTAACCTCCAGGATGTTGACAGTGGGGGATTCAGTGGTGGCAATATATTGCAATGCGAAGGGGTAATGATTGGATTCCCTCTTGTTGGAGATGGTCATTGGTACTTCTGCAGCACACATGTTACTTGCTACCTATCAGATTAAGCACGAACGCTTTCCAACTCTTGCTGCATTTGAACATGGGCTATTTCAGTATCTGAGGAGTTGCGAATGATGCTGAACATTGTGCAATCATCAGCGAACATCCCCACTTCTGATCTAATCATGGAGGATAGGCCATTGATGAAGCACCTGAAGATTGTTGGGCCTTGGACATTATCCTGAGGGACTCCTGCAGTGATGTCCTGGAGCTGAGATAACTGACCTCCACCCATAACCATTTTCCTTTGTGTTGGACATAACTCCAACCAGTGGAGAGCTTTCCCCAAGATACCCATTGACTGCAGTTTTGTTCAGGCTCCTCAATGCCACACAAATGTGGCCTTGATGTCTAGGGCTGTCGATCACATCTCTGGAGTTAAGCTCTTTGGTCCTTGTTTGAACCAAGGCTGTAATGGGGTCAAGAGCTAAGTGACCCTGGTGAAACTCAAACTGAACATCAGTGAGCAGGTTATTTCTAAGCAAGCGTCGCTGTTGATGGCCCCTCCCACTTTACTGATCATTCAGGGAAGGCTAATGGACAGTGATTGGCCAGGTTGGATTTGTCCTGCTTTTTGTGTACATGACATCCTGGGCAGTTTTCCACATTGCTGGATGGATAGCAGTGCTGTAACTGTATTGGAACAGCTTGGCTAGGGAGCAGTAAATTCTGCTGCACAAGTCTTCAGTGCTAAGGCTGAGGGAGCTGGGGCTTTTCTCTTTACAGCAGAGGTGACTTAATAGATGTTTATAAGATGATGAGAGGGATAGATAGAGGGGACGTGCAGAGACTATTTCCTCGGGTGGATGTAGCTGTTACTAGGGGGCATAACTATAAGGTTCATGGTGGGAGATATAGGAGGGATGTCCGAGGTAGATTCTTTACTCAGAGAGTGGTTGGGGTGTGGAATGCACTGCCTGCTGTGATAGTGGAGTCAGACACTTTAGGAACTTTCAAGCAGTTATTGGATAGGCACATGGAGCACACCAGAATGATAGGGAGTGGGATAGACTGATCTTGGGTTCGAACATAGGTCGGCACAACATCGAGAGTGAAGGGCCTGTACTGTGCTGTGTTCTATTGCTGGAATGTTATTAGGGCCCATTGCCTTTGCAATAGTCAGTGTCTTCAGCTGTTCCTTGCTACCATGTGGAGCAAATAGAATTGACTGGAGACTGGCATCTGTGATGCTGGAGACCACTGGGGAGGGAAATGAGCCAAGGGCAGAAGGTTTTTGTTTTAAAAAGTTAAGGCATCATGATCAGCACTGGCTTGGACGGCTGAAGAGCCTGTGCTGTACTTTCCTTTGTGCTTTCTTTGAGGCCAAGATGGATCATCCACTCAGCACTACCAGCTAAAAATTGCTGCGACTATTTCAGCCTTATCTTTTGTACTGATGTGCTGGGCTCCTCCATCATCGAGGATGGGGATATTTGTGGAGTTTTCTTTTCCAGTGAGTTGTTTAATTGTCTACCACCATTCTTGACTGGATGTGGCAGTATTGCAGAGCTTAATCTGATCCGTTGGTTGTGGGATTGCTTAGTTCTGTCTATCGCTTGTTCTTATGTTGTGTGGCATTCAAGCAGTTGTGTTGTAGTTTCAGCAGGCTAAAGTCTCATTTTTAGATATGCCTGGTGCTGCTCCCAGCATGCCCTTCCTGCACTGAGCCAGGGTTGATGCCCTGGTTTGATGGTAATGGTTGAGTGGGGGATATACCGGGCCGTGAGGTTACAGATTGTGCTGGAGTATAATTCTGCTGCTGCTGATGGCTCACAGCGCCTCATGGATTCCCAGTTTTGAGTTGCTCAATCTATATGAAGTCTATCCTATCTAGAAGGGTGATAGTGCCACACACAATGGGGAGTACTCTCAATGTGAAAGTGGGACTTTGTCTCCACAAGGACTGTGCGGTGGTCACTCCTACTGATACTGTAATGGACAAATACACCTGCAAACGTTGGATTAGTGGGGATGAGATCCAGTACGTTTTCCCTTTGGTTCCCTCAGCAGCTGCCGCAGTCCCAGTCTAGCAGTGATGTCCTTTAGGACTTAGCCAGCTCTGTGCTGATGTTACTGAGCCACTCTTGGTGATGGACATTGCAGTCCCCACCCAGAGAACATTCTATACTCATCCCCCTCACTGCTTCCTCCAAGTGTTACTCAACATGAAGGAATACTGATTCGTCACGCAACATTGTATGTGTGTGTGTGTGTGTGTGTGTTGGGGGGGTGTTGGGGTGGGTGCTGTGGGGGGGGGGGGGGGCAGTTAATGGAGCAGTCTCCCTGGGAAACTCCCTCCCGACTCCCTACCATCTCAGGGATAGTGATGGTGATGTCTTTGATATTGTCTATAGGATATGATTTTGAGAGTGTGACTGCGTCAGGCTGCTGCTTGACTAGTCTGTCAGACGGCTCTCCTGATCTTAGACCAGCCAAAGCAGGGGGCACTTTGCAGGATTGAAGTGGCTGAGTTTGCCATTGCCATTTCGGTGCTGAGGTCAATACCCTTGCGGTCCGTCCAGTTTGTTTCTTTATTGCTTTAAGCAGTTTGATACGACCGAGTGGCTTGCTAGGCTCAGTTATTTCAGAGGGTATTGAAGAGGCAAGGACATTGCTGCGGCTCTGGAGATGCACGTCAGCCAGACCAGGTAAGGACGGCAGATTTCCTTCCCAAAAGGGAATTCGTCAACCAGATAGGTTCTTACATCAATCAAAAATGGTTCCAAGGTCGTCAGCAGACTTTGAATTCTAGATTTTTTGATTGAATTCAAATTCCAACATCGATGGTAGTGGGATTTGAACCTGGATTACTAGCCCAGTGACTAAACCATTACATCACCACCTCCCCTTCTGATGTACATTGATTGATATAAAACTGACAAATGGGAGTTAGTAGTGAGAAAGTAAGATGTACATGAGCTGTATATGCCAGACTCAATCTGTTCACCAAAACAATGGCATACAAACAGGAAAAGCTGCAACACAAACAAAGAACAAACTCAAATGCAACAGGAAATTGCTGACACAAAAACAGAAAACGCTGGAAAATCTCACTAAGTCTGACAACATCCGTGGAGAGAGAACAGAACCAAAGTTGAGTCTTAGTGACTTTTTGTCATTGTTGAAATATTTAACTGCAATTTGTAACCGAGTTGAATCTCTTTCAAGAATTCAGAAGATTGTAGCCAGAGCATACCAAGCTAGGACAGCTCCAAATGGAAAACCAGCTTACCATCAAATCCAAATTCAGGTGGTCAAAATCACCATTAGTGTGCACACGTTCAACACGACCATCGAGTGTGAAATTAACGTCTTGCCCGTAGCGCTCGATTTCAACCATGTGCCAGTGTTGGTCATTGAGCAAACTGCCCATGGTGATGGATGTCTCTCCACTCACAGAATGGATGTTGCTACTCCCTGCAGAGTGAATGGAGAGTGCAGCAAACACAAACATATTAACTCTCAAATTACAGCATTTTTACAACTTTGCAATATACCCTGAAACCAGCAGTGTGCATGCAATCATCTCATTTGTTTTCTAAATTTTTAAATCCTTGCATCACTGGCCTGCCCCTTGAGAAGGAAGTGGTGAACTTTTTGAATCACTGCAGCCCCTGTGGTGTAGATATCCCCATGTGTCTGCTGCCCTGCTCCTTCTAGTTGGCAGAAGTCTCAGTTTGGAAGGAAAGTTTGCAAGTCATGTACTTAGATTCAGGTTTCCTTCTGCCTTTCTTGTCTGGTTTTATGGATTCATTTATCACTGAAGTTAGTAATTTCTGTGATGAACAGATGCTGAGAGGCTACTTCCCCTTGTGGGAGAATCCAGGACCAGGGGGCATGATCTCAAAGTAAGGGGTTCATCTATTTAAGACAGGGATGAATAAGAATTTCTTCTTGCAGAGGATAGTAAATTGTGGAATTCTTTACCAGATGAGAGCAGCAGGAGGACAAGATAGACAGATTTTTAATCAGTAAGGGAGTTGATGGCTATGGGGATAAGGCAGAAAAGCAGAGTTGAGGATTATCATATAAGAACAGTCATGATATCAATGAATGGCAGAGCAGACTCAATGGGCTGAATGGCCTACTTCTGCTTCTTTGTCAAATGTGCATTTCCATAAATTAAATACCTAAATTAATGTGAAAGAGCAATTTTGCCCCCTGCAACTCCACAGTGATATAATCCCCCTCTTCTCCCTCGCTGTGAAAGAGAACTCCATCCTGAGCCATCGTTTTGAAGTTGAACGATATAGAGTCAAACAGCGTTCGAGTTGTAGTGTTCTGGAATCGGTAGCTCAGAGAGCTGTTCCCATCGAAAGCAACCACATCAGAATCTAAATGTGGAAGAAAGTTTTCAACATTAATCCTAGTCCAAGCCCAGAAATATCAATCATTTCAAACAGCACCAGGGATAGAAGACAGGAAGAAAAAGCAGCCTTTCTTGTGTTCTCTATAGTTACATTGGGCAGCTGAGAAGTCCGGTCATTGTTAGAATGTAGGAAAATCTTTGTACAAGTTACTCTCAGTCAGAATAACTGAAGCAAACAAATTAGCCAATAATAATAATAAAGTTAACATGAGGTTCTGGATACAAAGAGAATGTTTTCTCTTGGAGAAGAGCATCATGAGAGGCCACCATAAGATAGTCATCAGAAAACGCAATCGGGAATTCAGAGGAGGATGGGGTTGGTTATTAAAATAAATAGTATATTTAAAGTTCATGAAACATCAGAGGGAGATGAGAATAGAGGATCACAGATGGTAAAGTTAGCTTAGGGAAGTTGGGAGGAGGCTGAGATGGAGCTGGCTGTATACCGTGTACAATCCACATCATACTGAATTTACAATTCGTCATATTTCAAAAATTTTACAAGATGTTTCAATCCAATTTTAAACACTGATTTACACTCCCCCTAGTCTCAAAAACCAAGGGGAAAAAAAAACATTTGAGGAATAGAATTAATGTTTCAGGTCAATCAGATTTCAGGTAGTACATGAAACAGATTATTGGTCTGAAACCTGGACTGGGTTAAATAACAAATTGAACAGATTCTGGCCAATAAATGGGATTCAAGATGATTAGAAACGTACCAAAGGAACAGTGGGATAGGTTTGATAAGATGGGCTGAAGGTCTCAAATTGATACTGCTACTTTGATGTTATTATGATAAAGTTCTGTGAACTTTTGCAACAGTTAATTATTCTGTAGCAATCTCACAAAATTAGCTCTTTATCAGCTGAAGAAACCAATTCCCACAAATCAGTTAACACAAAGCACACAAATATTCAGCAAATGTGGTAAATTGAGAGATCTCACTGATTCTTTCCTGTTTGCCTCAATTTATCCGATATTGTTTTAATCCGTCTTACATCTCCCAGTTGCTGTCTCCTTTTCTGTCTGGAGCTGGGTCTGTTTCCCGCCTATGTGACATCTGTGCACAAATCCTGGCCTGAGTGACTTCCTGATCCAGGGCAGAGCTCTCTCTTTCACTGTTCCATTAAGCAGGGTGAGCAGTATAGGTACTTGCCGTAATGGCAGCCGTAGACTTCAACACGGAGCCCGACATAATGACCCGGTCTCCAACTGATTGCTACAAAGCGGACAGAACGTGCAAGGATGGACCGCCACAGCTCATGTCGAACCACATCATCAGAATTCCGGTTTCCTGCAAACGTCTTTAACAAAAGTATCATTATTCACAGGGTGAAAGGGGCAGAGGGGAAGTTAGGGGGCAGACGGGAGGTTAGGGGGCAGACGGGAGGTTAGGGGGCAGACGGGAGGTTAGGGGGCAGACGGGAGGTTAGGGGGCAGACGGGAGGTTAGGGGGCAGAGAGGAGGTTTGGGGGCAGAGAGGAGGTTAGGGGGCAGAGGGGAGGTTAGGGGGCAGACGGGAGGTTAGGGGGCAGACGGGAGGTTAGGGGGCAGACGGGAGGTTAGGGGGCAGAGAGGAGGTTTGGGGGCAGAGAGGAGGTTTGGGGGCAGAGAGGAGGTTAGGGGGCAGACGGGAGGGTTAGGGGGCAGACGGGAGGTTAGGGGGCAGAGAGGAGGTTAGGGGGCAGACGGGAGGTTAGGGGGCAGACGGGAGGTTAGGGGCAGACGGGAGGTTAGGGGGCAGACGGGAGGTTAGGGGGCAGACGGGAGGTTTGGGGGCAGAGAGGAGGTTTGGGGGCAGAGAGGAGGTTTGGGGGCAGAGAGGAGGTTAGGGGGCAGAGAGGAGGTTAGGGGGCAGAGAGGAGGTTTGGGGGCAGAGAGGAGGTTTGGGGGCAGAGAGGAGGTTAGGGGGCAGAGAGGAGGTTTGGGGGCAGGACAGGAGGTTTGGGGGCAGACAGGAGGTTTGGGGCAGAGAGGAGGTTTGGGGGCAGACAGGAGGTTAGGGGGCAGAGAGGAGGTTTGGGGGCAGAGAGGAGGTTGGGGGCAGAGAGGAGGTTGGGGGCAGAGAGGAGGTTGGGGGGCAGAGAGGAGGTTGGGGGCAGAGAGGAGGTTGGGGGCAGACAGGAGGTTTGGGGGCAGACAGGAGGTTTGGGGGCAGAGAGGAGGTTGGGGGCAGAGAGGAGGTTTGGGGGCAGAGAGGAGGTTTGGGGGCAGAGAGGAGGTTTGGGGGCAGAGAGGAGGTTTGGGGGCAGAGAGGAGGTTTGGGGGCAGAGAGGAGGTTTGGGGGCAGAGAGGAGGTTTGGGGGCAGAGAGGAGGTTTGGGGGCAGAGAGGAGGTTTGGGGGCAGAGAGGAGGTTTGGGGGCAGAGAGGAGGTTTGGGGGGCAGAGAGGAGGTTTGGGGGCAGAGAGGAGGTTTGGGGGCAGAGAGGAGGTTTGGGGGCAGAGAGGAGGTTTGGGGGCAGACAGGAGGTTAGGGGGCAGAGAGGAGGTTTGGGGGCAGAGAGGAGGTTTGGGGGCAGAGAGGAGGTTTGGGGGCAGAGAGGAGGTTTGGGGGCAGAGAGGAGGTTTGGGGGCAGAGAGGAGGTTTGGGGGCAGAGAGGAGGTTTGGGGGCAGAGAGGAGGTTTGGGGCAGAGAGGAGGTTTGGGGGCAGAGAGGAGGTTTGGGGGCAGAGAGGAGGTTTGGGGGCAGAGGAGGAAGGTTTGGGGGCAGAGAGGAGGTTTGGGGGCAGAGAGGAGGTTTGGGGGGCAGAGAGGAGGTTTGGGGGCAGAGAGGAGGTTTGGGGGCAGAGAGGAGGTTTGGGGGCAGAGAGGAGGTTTGGGGGCAGAGAGGAGGTTTGGGGGCAGAGAGGAGGTTTGGGGGCAGAGAGGAGGTTTGGGGGCAGAGAGGAGGTTTGGGGGCAGAGAGGAGGTTTGGGGGCAGAGAGGAGGTTTGGGGCAGAGAGGAGGTTTGGGGGCAGAGAGGAGGTTTGGGGGCAGAGAGGAGGTTTGGGGGCAGAGAGGAGGTTTGGGGGCAGAGAGGAGGTTTGGGGGCAGAGAGGAGGTGTGGGGCCAGAGAGGAGGTTTGGGGCAGAGAGGAGGTTTGGGGGCAGAGAGGAGGTTTGGGGGCAGAGAGGAGGTTTGGGGGCAGAGAGGAGGTTTGGGGGCAGAGAGGAGGTTTGGGGGCAGAGAGGAGGTTTGGGGGCAGAGAGGAGGTTTGGGGGCAGAGAGGAGGTTTGGGGGCAGAGAGGAGGTTTGGGGGCAGAGAGGAGGTTTGGGGGCAGAGAGGAGGTTTGGGGGCAGAGAGGAGGTTTGGGGGCAGAGAGGAGGTTTGGGGGCAGAGAGGAGGTTTGGGGGCAGAGAGGAGGTTTGGGGGGCAGAGAGGAGGGTTTGTGGGGGCAGAGAGGAGGTTTGGGGGCAGAGAGGAGGTTTGGGGGCAGAGAGGAGGTTTGGGGGCAGAGAGGAGGTTTGGGGGCAGACAGGAGGTTTGGGGGCAGAGAGGTTGGCGGATCTAGATGGGAGTATTTATCACCCACAATATGACACTGAGAACTGTTTGTTAAATCTCCACATATCCCCATTTTCAGAAAAGTCACACCTACTCCCAACATGTTTATTGGACAATGTGTTAATCATTTAACAGGATCGCAGAATAATTCCGGTGCAGGAGGCCAGTTGGCCATCGTGATTGCAGTAGCTCTCCAAATGAGCATCATGATTTAGTGCCATTTCTCAGCCATTTCCATGTCCCCCTGCACATTATTTAAACAGTAAGAAATCTCACAATACCAGTTAAAGTCCAACAGGTTTACTTGAAATCATGAGCTTTCAGAGCTCTGCTCCTTCATCAGGTGAATGTAAGTGAGACTCACCTGATGAAAGAGCTTCTTACTCTGCCTACCCCAATCCAACACTAGCATCTCCACATCATTATTTGAATAGAAATAATCATCTAATACCTACAAACGCCTCAACTGAACCTGCCTCCACCTCACTTCCAAGCAGTGCGTTCCAGACCCCAAACAATCGCAGAGTGAAAAAGTTTTGTCTCACATTATATTTGCTTCTTTTGCAAATCACCTTAAATCCGTGCCCTCTCATTCTGATCCTTTTCCGAACGGGAACAGTTTCTCCCCTATCAACTCTGTCCAGCCCCCTCGTGATTTTGAACATTTCTATCAAATCTCCTCTGAGCCTTCTTCTCTCCAAGGAGAACAGTCCCCACCCTCTCCAATCTATCTTCTGTAGCTCAGTTACTGAGGATATGGTGACATTTTAATCAATCTCACTTATTCAGTTGATGAGGTGTATAATAAACTGAAGCCCCCCCCCCACCCCCCACAACCCCCTGCCCCCCCCACCCCCCCCACTCCCCCACTGCCCCCCCACCCCCCCCCCCTGCCCCCCCACACCCCCCCCCCTGCCCCCCACCCGCCCCCCACAACCCCCTGCCCCCCCCACCCACCACCCCCGCCACCCCCCCACTGCCCCCCCACGCCCCCTGCCCCCCACACCCCCCCTGCCCCCCCCACACCCCCCCTGCCCCCCACCCTCCCCCCACAACCCCCTGCCCCCCCACCCGCTCCCCCTCCTGCCCCCCCACGCCCCCCCCACCCCCCCCCTGCCCCCCACACCCCCCCCTGCCCACCCCCCACAAGACCCCCCCAAGACAAGCCCTTGAAAATATATCTGCATTTGGACATTTTCAGTCTCCATAAGAGGTCTATTAGTGAGTGTCAGGCTTACCCAGTTATGCCCCTGTTGATAGAAAGGTTTCCAGTTGTCTGCTCGGTCACCGTATAGGAAGAGATACTTGGTCACCCAATCATAAGAGTTGTAAGTTCCTTGTGTGGCGATTGCAGTAATTTTCGATCTCTGGGACAGGTTAATCTGCAGCCACGGGAGTTTATCCGAAACCTGAGGAGACCAACCTCCTCGCGCTGAGAAACAAAGCCAATGACAGCAAGTGAGGCTCAGTCCACAACCACCGGACCATGTGATAAGCAGCCTCAGTGGCATTACAGGGGGTAAACTGGACAGATCCAGACCACAACCCCTTCAACACAGGCATCAAATCAGAGATAGGCCACACAGAAAGGAGCATTAATCCTGGAGACATGAATGATTTTCAGAGTTGACAGAGGGCTTGAATAAATGTGGTCTCTTCCCCCCCCACTTCTCTCCCCTCACCACCTCTACCAATCTTTTACCCTCAGTCTACCCCTCATCACCCACACTTCTCAAGCAATCCCCTTCCTGAACCGCAAGCTCGAACGCCACTCCATATCCCCTTTTCCTGAACTCCACTCCTTATCACTTTCTCCTTTCAACAGTCACCTTTGCTTCACCCTTTGCCCTCACCCCTTCCTCTTCTCGCCTAGACCTCTCCCTTACACAAACAGACAACCAACTTGCAGGAGTAGGCCCTTCAGCCCCTTGAACCTATTCCACCATTTAGTAAGGGATGATCTGACAGTAACCTCAAATCGACATCCCGTCTACCCGTTAACTTATCAGCCCCAGTTTACCAACAATCTGTCCACCTCTGCTTTAGAAATATTTAGACACTGCTTTTCAGAAAGAGTTGCAAAGACTCACAACCTTCAGTGAAAATGTCCACCTCATCTCCATTTTAAATGGATGACTCTTTATTTTTAAACAGTGACCCCTAACTCTAGATTCTCCAACAAGAAGAAACATCCTCTGCACATCCACCGTATCAACATCCCTCAGGATTTTATGTGTTTCAATCAAGTCACCTCTTCCTCATCTAAACTCCAGTGGATACTAACATAGACAGTCCACCCTTTCCTCATAATGATATACCATTCCTGGTGTTACTCTAGCAAACCTTCTCTGAACTGTTTCCAACGCATTTACAACTTTCCTAAGATAAGGAGACCAGTACGGTACACAATATTCTAGATGTGGTTTCACCAACGCCCTGCACAACTGAAGCATAACCTCCCTACCTTGTAATCACTTCCCCTCACATTATATAACATCATTAGCTTTCCTAATGACTTGCTGTACCTTTCTACCAGCCTTTAGAGATTCATTCACTAGGACACCCACATCCCTCTGCACCTCAGAGTTCTGCAATCTCTCCATTTACACAATAAACTTATTATTCTTTCAGCCAAAATGGACAAGTTCACATTTACTCACATTATACTCCATTTGTCAAATCTTTGCTCATTCGCTTAACCAATCTATGTCTCCTTTTAGCTCCTGATGCCCTCTTCACAATTTATATATTTGTGTCATCAGCAAATTTAGCAACCATTCCTTTGGTCCCTTCATCCAAGTCATTTATATAAACTGTAAATAGTTGAGATCCCAGCACTGATCCCTGTGACACTAGTTACATTCTCCCAAACAGGAAATTACCCATTTATGCCAACTCTCTGCTTCCTGGTAGCCAGCCAATCTTCTATCTCTTACTACCTCACTCTCCTCTCTCCCACAAGAATTATAAAATCATAGAATCCCTACAGTGCAGAAGAGGCCATTTGGCCCATCCAGTCTGCACTGGCTCTGACAGAGCATCTTACCCAGGCTGTCTCTCCCACCCTATTCCTGCAGCCCCACACATTTACCGTGGCTAATCCCATCTAACCTATACATCTTTTGACAAGGGACAGCTTAGCATGTCCAATTCACCCACCCTGCACATCTTTTGATGTAGGAGGAGACCAGAGCACCTGGAGGAAACCCACACAGACACAGGAAGAACATGCAGATGCCACATAAGCAGTTACCCAATGCTGGAATCTAACCTGGGTATCCGGAACGGCACGAGTCAGCGGTGCTAACCATACTGCCAACATGCTGCCCCAACTACCTCTTCCTCTATCCCACCATCCGTTCCCTTCCATTCCTTCTACCTAACACTGCTTCTTTCTGTCCCCATTTCGCTAGCCGTCTGGTTCACCCTTTTTCCTCCCCCAACCCCACTCTCCACCTGCCCCCACCCTGTACATGATTTGAATTTTGAACTTACTGTACAGTTTTCCATAGCTGGGTGAATAGGAATATGAGTAATAGGAGGAAGCGGTCAATGCACTGGAGTATTCTTGTTCGACCAGAGCCTCATTACATCGTTCTGAAAGAAAGAACAAGTGGACTTCTTTACGACAGTTTCAGATTTTGAGCATCAGAATTAGTTTGAAAATGCGCTGACCCCAGCATTCTAATAAAACATTCCATTTGGACTAATTGATAAGTTCTTCAAAATGACAACCAATAGCAGCAGCTCCCAGCTCCTCTAAAAAGCAATGAGAGCAAGTGGCTGATTTACAGTTTTATAATTTACCAACTGCCTTGTGATTCTCTGAATATTTGACTCCAGAAATGGGTTAGTTTAGGTCAGGTAAGATGTATGTGAAATGTTGGCATCCTGATCTGATCTCTTCTGATTCAGGGTGGGTCAGGGGCAGTTTGTGGATAATACACTCACAGTGGGCAGGCTGAGTGCCTCATTTTAACACAAATTTTAAATATGACACTGGCCCTTGAGAAATCCATCAGTTTAAGTGTCAGGAGGACAGCTGAATCCAGTTCACATGTTTCACCAAACTCCACACCCCAACCAGTGTACTGAAAGTGTCTCCAATCCCCTCCCCCCAATCCCCCAAAAACCTCCAATGTCCCCTCCCCCACTCCATTCAGAAATAAATGTTACATTCAGCAGAACTTGACACAAACACACCCTAACTCTCTGAAACCCCTGAACCTACCGACATCCCCAAACCAGTCCAGCCAACCCCAGACACCGGGCACATCACACCCCCCAAGACACCCACCCACCTCCCAACTACCTCCAAACCCCCAGTGACCCCCTCCCACCGCACTCATCCCAATCTGCACATCCATCTGCTCCAACTCAATCTTGGGGCCTGTGTATTGCAGTGGCCAACAGGAGGCCATTCTACCCATTGTGCCTGTGCTGGCTCTATGGAAAGCTATCCAATAACACCCACTCCCACGACCCTGCTCTTTTCCCAGAGTGCTCCAAATTATTTCTCTTCTCCTTTCTAAGTTTCTATAGAAACTGCCAATGATCAGCGATCATCGATGGTGGCTAAACGGACCATGATGTGGATATGGTGGCATTGGACTGGGGTGGGCACAGTAAGAAATCTCACAGGTTAAAGTGGCCACTCACCTGATGAAGGAGCAGCACTCAGAACGCTCCGAGTAGTTGGACCGTACCGCAGCACCTGTCCTTCGTAGAGATCTTTCTCCGCAAACACACATTTGACCACACGGCGATTAAGCAGTGGTCAGCGCGTAACGTCCTTAGGGCCCTGAGAGAAAAGGAGACGGCGGATCCTGTCGGAAGGTTCCCTGAGCAGACTGTCAGTGCCATCTGGCAGAACGCCTCATCACCAGAACTGACAAACAAGCACCAAGATCTGGCTTGGCTGGTGGTGAGAAGGGCACTCCCCATCAGATCCTTTATGCACACTCGAGGTCTCAGCAACACCGTACGCTGCCCTCGAAGCGGCTGCGGGGCTGACGAGACGGTCACACACCTCCTTCTGGAATGTGCCTTTGCAAAGAAGGTCTGGAGTGAGATGCAGTGGTATTTGTCGAGGTTCGTCCCCAGCAGTTCGGTGACGCAGGACTCTGTGCTCTACGGGCTGTTTCCGGGAACGCACACCGAGACAAATATCAACTGCTGCTGGAAGGTCATCAATTCGGTGAAGGACGCACTTTGGTCCACCCGAAACTTGCTGACCTTCCAGCTGAAAGAACTGTCCTCGACCGAGTGTTGCAGACTGGCACATTCCAAGGTCCAGGACTACGTGCTGAGGGACGGGCTGAAGCTTGGGGCAGCTGCCGCAAAGGTACAATGGGGAAAGGCCACACTGTAAGGCCTTTAACAGAGGCAGACCGAGGGCCCAGGAACTGCAGAATACCCTCGACCTGCGGAGCTGTGTGCCAATCTGACCACTAACGGCACACAGTAATCTATTGAGGCATGTATATATTTTTAAGAACTGAAATGCAAACCTTGTAAATAGTAATTGTAATATTGAGACATAGATATAGTTTTGTAAGTATTGAAAGTAGACACTGTAATTTGAACAGATCTGTAAAAATGTTTTGATTTGCTATTCGATTTGCTATTGTATATTTGAAATGGATTAGTTGAGTTTTTTTTTATGAATAAAGTATATTTTTGAAATAAAAAAAAGCACTCAGAAAGCTCGTGATTCCAAATAAACCTGTTGGACTTTAACCTGGTGATGAGATTTTTTACTGTAAACAGAGCAGACGGTCTGCGCCCTGCTCGCCGGCCCAGACGGTCTGCGCCCCGCTCGCCGGCCCAGACGGTCTGCGCCCCGCTCGCCGGCCCAGACGGTCTGCGCCCCGCTCGCCGGCCCAGACGGTCTGCGCCCCGCTCGCCGGCCCAGACGGTCTGCGCCCCGCTCGCCGGCCCAGACGGTCTGCGCCCCGCTCGCCGGCCCAGACGGTCTGCGCCCCGCTCGCCGGCCCAGACGGTCTGCGCCCTGCTCGCTGGCCCAGACGGTCTGCGCCCCGCTCGCCGGCCCAGACGGTCAGCGCCCCGCTCGCCGGCCCAGACGGTCTGCGCCCCGCTCGCCGGCCCAGACGGTCTGCGCCCCGCTCGCCGGCCCAGACGGTCTGCGCCCCGCTCGCCGGCCCAGACGGTCTGCGCCCCGCTCGCCGGCCCAGACGGTCTGCGCCCCGCTCGCCGGCCCAGACGGTCTGCGCCCCGCTCGCCGGCCCAGACGGTCTGCGCCCCGCTCGCCCCACTGGCTCCTCCAGAGTTTTCCTGAAACCTTTTCCTTTTCCGCCCCAAAGGGAACAATCCCAGATTTTCCAGTGTCTGCGGGGACCGGACTCCTTCCCGGGGAATCAGACGCATTTACCTGCATCGCTGCTGAAATGCCGGGTCCCGGGGGGGGGGTCTGGGGCAGATCCCGGGGGGGGGGGATCGGGGCAGATCCGGGGGGGGGGGGGGATCGGGGCAGATCCCGGTGGATTCTGATTATTAACCGGTCACCTCAGGGTCATTGCAGAAACCTCACTCAGATGCCATTTTCCGCTCCCCGGTGGGTATTCCGTCAGCCCCCCCCCACCCCCCCCCCGGTGGGTATTCCGTCACCCCCCCCCCCGGTGGGTATTCCGTCACCCCCCCCCCACCCCCCCCCCGGTGGGTATTCCGTCACCCCCCCCCCCGGTGGGTATTCCGTCACCCCCCCCCCCCCCACCCCGGTGGGTATTCCGTCACCCCCCCCCCACCCCCCCCCCGGTGGGTTTTCCGCTCCCCCCCCACCCCGGTGGGTATTCCGTCACCCCCCCCCCCACCCCGGTGGGTTTTCCGCTCCCCCCCCACCCCGGTGGGTATTCCGTCACCCCCCCCCCACCCCGGTGGGTTTTCCGCTCCCCCCGCCCCGGTGGGTTTTCCGCTCCCCCCGCCCCGGTGGGTTTTCCGCTCCCCCCGCCCCGGTGGGTTTTCCGCTCCCCCCGCCCCGGTGGGTTTTCCGCTCCCCCCGCCCCGGTGGGTTTTCCGCTCCCCCCGCCCCGGTGGGTTTTCCGCTCCCCCCGCCCCGGTGGGTTTTCCGCTCCCCCCGCCCCGGTGGGTTTTTCCGCTCCCCCCGCCCCGGTGGGTTTTCCGCTCCCCCCCGCCCCGGTGGGTTTTCCGCTCCCCCCCGCCCCGGTGGGTTTTCCGCTCCCCCCCGCCCCGGTGGGTTTTCCGCTCCCCCCGCCCCGGTGGGTTTTCCGCTCCCCCCGCCCCGGTGGGTTTTCCGCTCCCCCCAGCCCCGGTGGGTTTTCCGCTCCCCCCGCCCCGGTGGGTTTTCCGCTCCCCCCGCCCCGGTGGGTTTTCCGCTCCCCCCGCCCCGGTGGGTTTTCCGCTCCCCCCGCCCCGCTGGGTTTTCCGCTCCCCCCGCCCCGGTGGGTTTTCCGCTCCCCCCGCCCCGGTGGGTTTTCCGCTCCCCCCGCCCCGGTGGGTTTTCCGCTCCTTACCGGCGGAGCTGCGGCTCAGGGTGAGGATGAGAAGCGGCAGGAGTTGCGGGAAGGCGGTACCGGGGCTGCAGTGCTGCATCCTCCCGGTCTGCGGCTCTCCGGCTCTGCGGGCTGGGCTCGGATGGGCTCCGGGGCGGGGATGCCGCAGTCACTGACGCAGCTTTTCCCCTCCCACCGGCTCCGGACTGCGGCTGCGGAGGGAGCGCTCCCGTCCCATCCATCACACTGCCGGAGGCAGCCCAGAGCTGTAACAGGGATCTGTAATAGTCATCAGGGATCTGGGATCTGTCATAGTGATCTGTAATAGTCATCAGGAATCTGTAACAGGGATCAGGGATCAGTAACTGTGATCTGCAACAGTGATCAGGGATCTGTAACCGGGATCAGGGATCTGGAACAGGGATCAGGGATCTGTAATAGTGATCAGTAACAGTGATCAGAGATCTGTAATAGTGATCAGGAATCTGTAACAGGGATCAGGAATTTGCATTAGTGATCTGTAACAGTGATCAGGGATCTGTAACAGTGACCAGGGATCTGTAACAGTGACCAGGGATCTGTAATAGTGATCTGTAACAGTGACCAGAGATCTGTAACAGGGATCAGGGGTCTGTAACAGGGATCAGGGATCTGTAATAGTGATCTGTAACAGTGACCAGGTATCTGTAACAGTGATTAGGGATCTGTAATAGTGACCAGAGATCTGTAACAGGGATCAGAGATCTGTAATAGTGATCTGTAACAGTGACCAGGGATCTGTAACAGTGATCAGGGATAGTACAAAGAACAAAGAACAACCCAGCCTGGGAAACAGGCCCTTCGGCCCAACAAGCCCGCGCCGCCCTATACCTATTCTACCCTGCATATCTACGAATGGAACCCTACTCAGTCAGATTCAGGGAAGAAATAGTGTCAATTTGGTAAAAACCGATTAGCCTGAGAGCACATCTTTGGGGTGTGGGAGGAAACCGGAGCGCCCGGAGGAAACCCACGCAACCACAGGGAGAATGCGCAAACTCCCACAGACACAGGCCCAAATCCATGTGCCTGCACAGCCAGCAGTGCTAGTCACTGAGCTGTTGCGGCGCCCATCTACCGGTCCAGGATCAAGCACACACACCGACATGAAGTACTAGGCCACTCCTGGAACTTCCAAGAGCAGCCCAGGCACGACCCGCCGTGTGAATGCCCCTCGTTTGACACAAGGTGGACCTCCACCTGTGGAATAAAAAGACAAAAAGGGATCTGTAATAGTGATCAGGGATCTGTAACAGGGATCAGGGATCTGTAATAGTGATCTGTAATAGTCACCAGAGATCTGTAACAGTGATCAGGGATCTGTAATAGTGATCAGGGATCCGTAACAGTGATCTGTAACAGTGCCGCAGGGATCGGTGCTGGGGCCTCAACTGTCTACCATTTATATAGATGATCTGGAGGAGGGGGCTGCGCGTAGGGTGACAAAATTTGCTGATGACATGAAGATGAGTGGAAAAGCAAATCGAGCGGAGGGTGTGGAAAGTCTGCAGAGGGATCTGGGTAGGCTGAGCGAGTGGGCGAGGACCTGGCAGATGGAGTATAATATTAGCAAGTGTGAGCTTATCCACTTTGGCAGGAATAATAGTAGGAGGGATTATTATTTAAAGGGTGAAAAGCTGCAGCAGGCGACGGTGCAGAGGGACCTCGGGGTCCTTGTGCATGAGTCGCAAAAACCCAGCTTGCAGGTGCAGCAGGTGGTCAGGAAGGCAAATGAGATGCTGGCCTTCATAGCGAGGGGGATTGAATATAAAAGTAGGGAGGTCCTGCTGCAACTGTACAGGGCATTGGTGAGGCCGCAGCTGGAGTACTGTGTGCAGTTTTGGTTGCTGCACTTACACAAGGATATTTTGGCCTTGGAGGGAGTGCAGAGGAGGTTCACTAGGCTGATACCGGAGATGAGGGGGTTGGACTATGAGGAGAGACCAAATAGACTGGGTCTGTACTCGTTGGAGTTTAGAAGGATGAGGGGGGATCTTATAGAGACGTATAAGATAATGAATGGGATGGATAGGGTAGAGGTAGAGAGATTCTTCCCGCTTAGAAAGGATAGTAGGACTAGAGGGCACAGCCTCAAGATAAGGGGGGGACAGTTTAGAATGGAGTTGAGGAGGAACTTCTTCACTCAAAGGGTGGTGAATCTCTGGAATTCTCTGCCCGATGAAGTGGTGGAGGCTGCCTCGCTAAATATATTTAAGTCACGGGTAGATAGGTTTCTGATAGACAGGGAATTAAGGGTTATGGGGAGAGAGCGGGAAAGTGGAACTGATCCACTTCAGATCAGCCATGATCTTATTGAATGGCGGGGCAGGCTCGAAGGACTAGATGGCCTACTCCTGCTCCTATTTCTTATGTTCTTATGATTAGGGATCTGCAACAGTGATCAAGGATCTGTAATAGAACCTAGAACATTACAGCACAGTACAGGCTCTTCGACCCTCGATGTTGCACCGACCTGTGAAACCAATCTAAAGCCCATCTAACCTACACTATTCCAATATCATCCGTATGTTTATCCAATGACCATTTAAATGCCCTTAATGTCGACGAATCCACAACTGCTGCAGGCAGGGCATTCCACGCTCTTACTACTCTCTGAGTAAAGAACCTACCTCTGACATCTGTCCTATTTGTATCACCCCTCAACTTAAAGCTATGTCCCCTCGTGTTAGCCATCTCCATCCGAGGAAAAGAGCTCTCACTGTCTACCTTTTCTAATCCTCTGGTCATCTTGTATGCCTCTATTAAGTCACCTCTTAATCTTCTCTCTAACGAAAACAGCCTCAAGTCCCTCAGACTTTCCTCATCAGACCTTCCCACCATACCAGACAACATCCTGGTAAACCTCCTCTGCACCCTTTCCAATGCTTCCACATCTTTCTTATAATGCAGCGACCAGAACTGTACGCAATACTCCAAGTGCGGCCGCACCAGAGTTTTGTACAGTTGTAACATGACCTCATGGCTCCGAAATTCAATCCCTCTACCAATAAAAGCTAACACACCGTACACCTTCTTAACAACCTTATCAACCTGGGTGCCAACTTTCAGGGATCTATGCACACGGGCACCGAGATCTCTCTGCTCATCCACACTACCAAGTAACTTAACATTAACCCAATATTCTGTATTCCTGTTTTCTTTCCAAAGTGAATCACTTCACACTTTTCCGTATTAAACTCCATTTGCCACCTCTCAGCCCAGCTCTGCAGCTTATCTATGTCCCTCTGTAAACTGTAACATCCATCCTCACTGTCTACAACTCCTCCGACTTTACTGTCATCTGCAAATTTACTAACCCATCCTTCTACACCCTCATCCAGGTCATTTATAAAAATGACAAACAGCAGTGGCCCCAAAACAGATCCTTGCGGTACACCACTAGTAACTAAACTGCAGGATGAACATTTCCCATCAGCCACTCCTGCTCCTATTTCTTATGTTCTTATAGGAGCAGGAGTAGGCCATCTAGCCCCTCGAGCCTGCCCCACCATTCAATAAGATCATGGCTGATCTGTCATGAATCAGTTCCACATTCCCGCCCTCTCCCCATAACCCTTACTCCCCTTGTCTACCAAAAACCTATCAAGCCCCGTCTTAAAAATATTTAGCGAGGCAGCCTCCACCACTTCAACGGGCAGAGAATTCCAGAGATTCACCACCCATTGAGTGAAGAAGTTCCTCCTCAACTCTGTTCTAAACCGCCCCCCCTTTATCTTGAGGCTGTGCCCCCTAGTCCTACTGTCCTTTCTGAGCGGGAAGAGTCTCTCCACCTCTATCCTATCCATCCCATTCATCATCTTATACGTCTCAATGAGATCTCCCCTCATTCTTCTAAACTGTAACAAGTACAAGCCTAGTTTATTCAGCCTCTCCTCACAGCTCAACCCCCTCAACTCCAGTATCAGCCTAGTAAACCTCCTCTGCACTCCCTCCAAGGCCAAAATATCCTTGTGTAAGTGCGGCGACCAAAACTGCACACAGTACTCCAGCTGCGGCCTCACCAATGCCCTATAGAGCCGCAGCAAGACCTCCCTACTTTTATATTCAATCCCCCTCGCTATGAAGGCCAGCATCCCATTCGCCTTCCTGACCACCTGCTGCACCTGCAAGCTGGGTTTTTGCGACTCATGCACAAGGACCCCGAGGTCCCTCTGCACCGTCGCCTGCTGCAGTTTTTCGCCATGTAAGTAATAGTCCTTCCCACTGTTATTCCTACCAAAGTGGGCCACCTCACACTTGCCAACATTAAATTCCATTTGCCATTTCCTGGCCCATTCGCCCAGCCTATCTAGATCATTCTGCAGACTCTCCACACCCTCCGCACAATTTGCCGTTCCACCAACGTTGGTGTCATCAGCAAATTTCGACACCATACACTCTGTTCCCTCCTCCAGATCATCTATATAAATGGTAAATAGCTGAGGCCCCAGCACTGACCCCGGGGCACTCCACTAGTCACCATCCGCCAATCTGAATAGCACCCATTGACCCCCACTCTCTGCCTCCTATTTGACAGCCAATCCTCTATCCACGCTAACACCCTACCCCCAACTCCAAGTCCCCTGACCTTCTGTAATAACCTCTTGTGAGGCACCTTATCAAACGCCTTCTGAAAATCAAGAAATACCACATCCACCGGCTCTCCTCTATCCACCGCCCTAGTCACATCCTCATAGAACTCCAATAAATTCGTCAGACACGACTTCCCCTTAACGAAACCGTGCTGCGTCTGCTCTATCAAACAATTCTCCTCAAGATGCTTCACTATTTTCTCCTTGATCACGGATTCTAACATTTTACCTACAACAGACGTTAAACTAACCGGCCTATAATTCCCTGCCTTTTGCCTGCCATCCTTCTTAAACAGCGGCGTAACATTAGCCGTTTTCCAATCTTCCGGCACTTCCCCAGAATCCAGCGACGTTTGGAAAATAATCACCAAGGCATCCACTATCACCTCCGCCATTTCTTTCAGAACCCTTGGATGCATTCCATCCGGTCCTGGGGACTTGTCCCAATCAGTCCCTCCAGTCTGTTGAGCACCGCCTCTCTAGTAACAATAATGTCATTCAGGCCCTCCACTCCTACCATCTTTCCATCGCTAACACCCGACAAATTATTCACGTCCTCCTCCGTGAAGACCGAAACAAAAAAGTTATTCAGGGCCTCAGCCATATCCCCATCCCCTACCACTAAGTTCCCTTTCTCATCCTCTAAAGGTCCAATGTTCACCCTAGCCAGCCTCTTCCTTTTTATATATTTATAAAAACTCTTGCTATCTTTTTTTATATTAAGTGCTAGCCCAGCCTCATAGCTTCTCCTACCCTCCTTTATCAACTTCTTTGTCAATCTTTGTTGACATTTAAACATCTCCCAATCCTCTTCTCGTCCACTACTCTTAGCTACTCTAAACACATCCGCTTTTAGTTTAACACTTTCCTTTACCTCCTTCGTTATCCACGGCTGATTATCTCTCCTCCTACGATCCTTTTTAACCATCGGAATAAATTTCTGCTGAGCACCAAGAAAGATCTCCTTAAAGATCCTCCACTGCTCCTCAGCAGACCTACCTTCCAACGCGCTCCCCCAGTCCATATTCGCCAATTCCTCTCTCATCCTATTGTACTCCCCTCTGTTCAAACAAAGGACGTGTGTCCAGGAACCCACTTTCTCCTCCTCCATCTGCATCAGAAACTCCACCATACAATGATCACTCTTCCCAAGAGGATCCTTCACCACAAGGTCCCTAATTCTACCCGCCTCATTACATAACACCAGATCTAAGATAGCTCGCTCCCTCGTTGGCTCCAACACACACTGTTCAAGGAAACTATCCCGGCAGCATTCCAAGAACTCTTCCTCAAGCCCACTGTGTCCAACATGGGTCGACCAATCAATATGTAGATTGAAATCCCCCATAATTATCACCGCCCCATTCCTGCACGCCACATTTATTTGCGCGTTAACAGCCCGCCCCACCTCCAGATCATTATTTGGGGGTCTATAGACGACACCCACCAGCGTCTTCCTCCCTTTGCTGTTCCTAATCTCCACCCACAACGATTCCACTTTCTGCTCCTTGGCTCCAATATCATCCCTTGCTACCACCCTGATGCTATTCTTAATCAGCAGAGCTACGCCACCCCCTCTTTCCTCCTGCCTATCCTTCCTAAACACTTGATACCCCTGTACATTCAGCTCCCAGTCCCTGTCACCTTGCAGCCACGTCTCTGTAATGGCCACCAGATCGTATCATAGAACATAGAACATTACAGCACAAACAGGCCCTTCGGCCCTCGAGTTGCGCCGATCGCATCAACCCCACCAATCTATAGACCTATCTATAACCCCCAATCCCATTAAACCCCATATACTCATCCAGAAGTCTTTTAAAAGACCCCAGCGAGTTCGCCTCCACCACCGACGACGGCAGCCGATTCCAATCACTCACCACCCTCTGAGTGAAAAACTTACCCCTAACATCACCTCTGTACCTCCCTCCCCGCACCTTAAATCTGTGTCCCCTCGTAGCGACCATTTCAACCCGGGGAAATAGCCTCTGAGAGTCCACCCTATCTATTCCTCTCAACATTTTATAAACTTCTATCAGGTCGCCTCTCAACCTTCGCCTCTCCAGGGAAAAGAGTCCCAGCTCCCTCAACCTATCTTCATAAGGCATGCCTCCCAGTCCAGGCAACATCCTTGTAAATCTCCTCTGCACCCTTTCAATAGCTTCTACATCTTTCCTATAGTGAGGCGACCAGAACTGCGCACAGTACTCCAAATGAGGCCTGACGAGGGTCCTGTAAAGTTGCAGCATTACCTCCCGACTCCTAAACTCAATCCCTCGATTAATGAAGGCCAGTACACCATACGCCTTCTTGACCACCTCCTCCACCTGCGAGGCCGATTTAAGAGTCCTGTGAACCCGGACCCCGAGATCCTTCTGCTCTTCAACGCTACTAAGACCCCTGCCCTTAATAGTGTAATAGTGTATCCATTTGTGTCGATCTGCGCCACCAGCTCATCCACTTTATTCCGAATGCTTCGTGCATTCAGATAAATTGCCTTCATCCCAGCCTTCACCTGGACCGTATTATCCAGAACGCCACCAACCATACTCATGCCCCCTACTCCTTTTACTCCAGCTCATCTACCTTGAGCTGGAGCTCCTCCAGCAACCAGCACTTACTGCAGACATGGTCACTGGGAAGGACCCTGGGGTCCACCAGTTCCCACATCATACAGAAACAGCACATCACATGCCCCTCCATTATTCATTGTAGTAATACTGAACAACGATTTCAACGCAAACTTACCTGGCCCTCTTCTCCCCAGCCCTTTGATCCTCAGCCCTAGCAGCTCACTCTGCTTCCCGCTCACTCTGCTTCCAGCTCACTCTGCTTCCCTCTCACTCTGCTTCCAGCTCACTCTGCTTCCCGCTCACTCTGCTTCCCGCTCACTCTGCTTCCCGCTCACTCTGCTTCCCGCTCACTCTGCTTCCCGCTCACTTTGCTTCCCGCTCACTCTGCTTCCCTCTCACTCTGCTTCCAGCTCACTCTGCTTCCCTCTCACTCTGCTTCCCGCTCACTCTGCTTCCCGCTCACTCTGCTTCCCGCTCACTCTGCTTCCCTCTCACTCTGCTTCCCGCTCACTCTGCTTCCCGCTCACTCTGCTTCCCTCTCACTCTGCTTCCCGCTCACTCTGCTTCCCGCTCACTCTGCTTCCCTCTCACTCTGCTTCCAGCTCACTCTGCTTCCCGCTCACTCTGCTTCCCGCTCACTCTGCTTCCAGCTCACTCTGCTTCCCGCTCACTTTGCTTCCCGCTCACTCTGCTTCCCTCTCACTCTGCTTCCAGCTCACTCTGCTTCCCTCTCACTCTGCTTCCCGCTCACTCTGCTTCCCGCTCACTCTGCTTCCCGCTCACTCTGCTTCCCTCTCACTCTGCTTCCCGCTCACTCTGCTTCCCGCTCACTCTGCTTCCCTCTCACTCTGCTTCCCGCTCACTCTGCTTCCCTCTCACTCTGCTTCCCGCTCACTCTGCTTCCCTCTCACTCTGCTTCCCGCTCACTCTGCTTCCCGCTCACTCTGCTTCCCGCTCACTCTGCTTCCCTCTCACTCTGCTTCCCGCTCACTCTGCTTCCCGCTCACTCTGCTTCCCGCTCACTCTGCTTCCCGCTCACTCTGCTTCCCTCTCACTCTGCTTCCCGCTCACTCTGCTTCCCTCTCACTCTGCTTCCCGCTCACTCTGCTTCCCTCTCACTCTGCTTCCCGCTCACTCTGCTTCCCGCTCCACTCTGCTTCCCGCTCACTCTGCTTCCAGCTCACTCTGCTTCCCGCTCACCCTGCTTCCCGCTCACTCTGCTTCCCGCTCACTCTGCTTCCCGCTCACTCTGCTTCCCGCTCACTCTGCTTCCCGCTCACTCTGCTTCCAGCTCACTCTGCTTCCCGCTCACCCTGCTTCCCGCTCACTCTGCTTCCCGCTCACTCTGCTTCCCTCTCACTTTGCTTCCCTCTCACTCTGCTTCCCGCTCACTCTGCTTCCCTCTCACTCAGCTTCCCTCTCACTCAGCTTCCCGCTCACTCTGCTTCCCTCTCACTCTGCTTCCCTCTCACTCTGCTTCCCGCTCACTCTGCTTCCCGCTCACTCTGCTTCCCTCTCACTCTGCTTCCCGCTCACTCTGCTTCCCTCTCACTCTGCTTCCCGCTCACTCTGCTTCCCGCTCACTCTGCTTCCCTCTCACTCTGCTTCCCGCTCACTCTGCTTCCCTCTCACTCTGCTTCCCTCTCACTCTGCTTCCCGCTCACTCTGCTTCCCGCTCACTCTGCTTCCCGCTCACTCTGCTTCCAGCTCACTCTGCTTCCCGCTCACTTTGCTTCCCTCTCACTCTGCTTCCCGCTCACTCTGCTTCCCGCTCACTCTGCTTCCCGCTCACTCTGCTTCCCGCTCACTCTGCTTCCCGCTCACTCTGCTTCCCGCTCACTCTGCTTCCCGCTCACTCTGCTTCCCTCTCACTCTGCTTCCCGCTCACTCTGCTTCCCGCTCACTCTGCTTCCCTCTCACTCTGCTTCCCGCTCACTCTGCTTCCCGCTCACTCTGCTTCCCGCTCACTCTGCTTCCCGCTCACTCTGCTTCCCGCTCACTTTGCTTCCCTCTCACTCTGCTTCCCGCTCACTCTGCTTCCCGCTCACTCTGCTTCCCGCTCACTCTGCTTCCAGCTCACTCTGCTTCCCACTCACTCTGCTTCCCGCTCACTCTGCTTCCCGCTCACTCTGCTTCCCACTCACTCTGCTTCCCGCTCACTCTGCTTCCCGCTCACTCTGCTTCCCTCTCACTCTGCTTCCCGCTCACTCTGCTTCCCTCTCACTCTGCTTCCCTCTCACTCAGCTTCCCTCTCACTCTGCTTCCCTCTCACTCAGCTTCCCGCTCACTCTGCTTCCCTCTCACTCTGCTTCCCGCTCACTCTGCTTCCCGCTCACTCTGCTTCCCGCTCACTCTGCTTCCCGCTCACTCTGCTTCCCTCTCACTCTGCTTCCCGCTCACTCTGCTTCCCGCTCACTCTGCTTCCCGCTCACTCTGCTTCCCTCTCACTTTGCTTCCCTCTCACTCTGCTTCCCGCTCACTCTGCTTCCCTCTCACTTTGCTTCCCTCTCACTCTGCTTCCCGCTCACTCTGCTTCCCGCTCACTCTGCTTCCCGCTCACTCTGCTTCCCGCTCACTCTGCTTCCCGCTCACTCTGCTTCCCTCTCACTCTGCTTCCCGCTCACTCTGCTTCCCGCTCACTCTGCTTCCCTCTCACTCTGCTTCCCGCTCACTCTGCTTCCCTCTCACTCTGCTTCCCGCTCACTCTGCTTCCCGCTCACTCTGCTTCCCGCTCACTCTGCTTCCCGCTCACTTTGCTTCCCGCTCACTCTGCTTCCCTCTCACTCTGCTTCCCGCTCACTCTGCTTCCCGCTCACTCTGCTTCCCGCTCACTCTGCTTCCAGCTCACTCTGCTTCCCGCTCACTCTGCTTCCCGCTCACTCTGCTTCCCTCTCACTCTGCTTCCCTCTCACTCTGCTTCCCGCTCACTCTGCTTCCCGCTCACTCTGCTTCCCTCTCACTCTGCTTCCCTCTCACTCTGCTTCCCTCTCACTCTGCTTCCCGCTCACTCTGCTTCCCGCTCACTCTGCTTCCCGCTCACTCTGCTTCCCTCTCACTCTGCTTCCCGCTCACTCTGCTTCCAGCTCACTCTGCTTCCCGCTCACTCTGCTTCCCGCTCACTCTGCTTCCCGCTCACTCTGCTTCCCTCTCACTCTGCTTCCCGCTCACTCTGCTTCCCGCTCACTCTGCTTCCCGCTCACTCTGCTTCCCGCTCACTCTGCTTCCCTCTCACTCTGCTTCCCTCTCACTCTGCTTCCCGCTCACTCTGCTTCCCGCTCACTCTGCTTCCCGCTCACTCTGCTTCCCTCTCACTCTGCTTCCCTCTCACTCTGCTTCCCGCTCACTCTGCTTCCAGCTCACTCTGCTTCCCTCTCACTCTGCTTCCCTCTCACTCTGCTTCCCGCTCACTCTGCTTCCCTCTCACTCTGCTTCCCGCTCACTCTGCTTCCCGCTCACTCTGCTTCCCGCTCACTCTGCTTCCCTCTCACTCTGCTTCCCTCTCACTCTGCTTCCAGCTCACTCTGCTTCCCTCTCACTCTGCTTCCCGCTCACTCTGCTTCCCGCTCACTCTGCTTCCCTCTCACTCTGCTTCCCTCTCACTCTGCTTCCCGCTCACTCTGCTTCCCGCTCACTCTGCTTCCCTCTCACTCTGCTTCCAGCTCACTCTGCTTCCCTCTCACTCTGCTTCCCTCTCACTCTGCTTCCCTCTCACTCTGCTTCCCGCTCACTCTGCTTCCAGCTCACTCTGCTTCCCTCTCACTCTGCTTCCCTCTCACTCTGCTTCCCGCTCACTCTGCTTCCCGCTCACTCTGCTTCCCGCTCACTCTGCTTCCCGCTCACTCTGCTTCCCGCTCACTCTGCTTCCCGCTCACTCTGCTTCCAGCTCACTCTGCTTCCAGCTCACTCTGCTTCCCGCTCACTCTGCTTCCCGCTCACTCTGCTTCCCTCTCACTCTGCTTCCCTCTCACTCTGCTTCCCGCTCACTCTGCTTCCCGCTCACTCTGCTTCCCTCTCACTCTGCTTCCCTCTCACTCTGCTTCCAGCTCACTCTGCTTCCCTCTCACTCTGCTTCCCGCTCACTCTGCTTCCCGCTCACTCTGCTTCCCTCTCACTCTGCTTCCCTCTCACTCTGCTTCCCGCTCACTCTGCTTCCCGCTCACTCTGCTTCCCTCTCACTCTGCTTCCAGCTCACTCTGCTTCCCTCTCACTCTGCTTCCCTCTCACTCTGCTTCCCTCTCACTCTGCTTCCCGCTCACTCTGCTTCCACTCACTCTGCTTCCCTCTCACTCTGCTTCCCTCTCACTCTGCTTCCCGCTCACTCTGCTTCCCGCTCACTCTGCTTCCCTCTCACTCTGCTTCCAGCTCACTCTGCTTCCCTCTCACTCTGCTTCCCGCTCACTCTGCTTCCCGCTCACTCTGCTTCCCTCTCACTCTGCTTCCCGCTCACTCTGCTTCCAGCTCACTCTGCTTCCCTCTCACTCTGCTTCCCGCTCACTCTGCTTCCCGCTCACTCTGCTTCCCGCTCACTCTGCTTCCCTCTCACTCTGCTTCCAGCTCACTCTGCTTCCCGCTCACTCTGCTTCCCGCTCACTCTGCTTCCCTCTCACTCTGCTTCCAGCTCACTCTGCTTCCCTCTCACTCTGCTTCCCGCTCACTCTGCTTCCCTCTCACTCTGCTTCCCTCTCACTCTGCTTCCCTCTCACTCTGCTTCCCGCTCACTCTGCTTCCCGCTCACTCTGCTTCCCTCTCACTCTGCTTCCAGCTCACTCTGCTTCCCTCTCACTCTGCTTCCCGCTCACTCTGCTTCCCGCTCACTCTGCTTCCCTCTCACTCTGCTTCCCTCTCACTCTGCTTCCCGCTCACTCTGCTTCCCGCTCACTCTGCTTCCCGCTCACTCTGCTTCCCTCTCACTCTGCTTCCCTCTCACTCTGCTTCCCACTCACTCTGCTTCCCGCTCACTCTGCTTCCCTCTCACTCTGCTTCCCGCTCACTCTGCTTCCCGCTCACTCTGCTTCCCGCTCACTCTGCTTCCCTCTCACTCTGCTTCCAGCTCACTCTGCTTCCCTCTCACTCTGCTTCCCGCTCACTCTGCTTCCCGCTCACTCTGCTTCCCTCTCACTCTGCTTCCCGCTCACTCTGCTTCCAGCTCACTCTGCTTCCCGCTCACTCTGCTTCCCGCTCACTCTGCTTCCCGCTCACTCTGCTTCCAGCTCACTCTGCTACCCGCTCACTCTGCTTCCCGCTCACTCTGCTTCCCGCTCACTTTGCTTCCCGCTCACTCTGCTACCCGCTCACTCTGCTTCCCGCTCACTCTGCTTCCCGCTCACTCTGCTTCCCGCTCACTCTGCTTCCCGCTCACTCTGCTTCCCGCTCACTCTGCTTCCCGCTCACTCTGCTACCCGCTCACTCTGCTTCCCGCTCACTCTGCTTCCCGCTCACTTTGCTTCCCGCTCACTCTGCTACCCGCTCACTCTGCTTCCCGCTCACTCTGCTTCCCGCTCACTCTGCTTCCCGCTCACTCTGCTTCCCGCTCACTCTGCTTCCCGCTCACTCTGCTTCCCGCTCACTCTGCTTCCCGCTCACTCTGCTTCCCGCTCACTCTGCTTCCAGCTCACTCTGCTTCCCGCTCACTCTGCTTCCCGCTCACTCTGCTTCCCGCTCACTCTGCTTCCCGCTCACTCTGCTTCCCTCTCACTCCACTGCCCGCTGTCTACACCAGGCCTCCTTTTAAATCTGGCGCTGTTTAAAAGACTGCTTACCCACAAATTCCTCCTATCCACTCCCTTTGAATTCTTAAAGCAGTAAACACAAACAGCCCGCGAAAATGCTTTTAACTGATTTAAACAGTTCTACAAGGTCAGTTCTTACTACACACTAAAAAGCCCACGAAAATGCTTTTAACTGATTTAAAACAGGTTTTAAACAGGTAATTTCTTACCTGACTCTCTGCTCCTTCACTTGCCTGCTCCAGGAAACAATCTATAGCTTTTCCAGTCAATATTTGTAAAGTTAAAGTCCCCCATAACAACTACCCTGTTACTTTCGCTCCTATCCAGGATCAGCTTTGCAATCCTTTCCTCGACATCTCTGGAACTTTTTGGAGGCCTATAAAAAACTCCCAACAGTGTGACCTCTCCTTTCCTGTTTGTAATCTCAGCCCATACTACCCCAATAAACAGGTCCACATCAAACGTCCTTTCTGCCACCGTAATACTGTCCCTGACTAACAATGCCATGCCTCCCCCACTTCTTTTACCATCTTCCCTGATCTTACTGAAACATCTAGTGACCAGGAATCTGTAATTCAATGGGAGATAGAGGAACAGATATGTAGGCAGATTTTGGCAAGGTGTAAAAATGACAAAGTTATTGTGGTGGGAGATTTTAACTTCCCCTCTATTGACTGGGACTCACTTAGTGCTAGGGGCGTAGATGGGGCAGAGTTTGTAAGGAGCATACAGGAGGGCTTCCTGAAACAGTGTGTAGATAGTCCAACTAGGGAAGGGGCCATACTAGACCTGGTATTGGGGAATGAGCCTGGCCAGGTAGTCGATGTTTCAGTAGGAGAACAATTCGGGAACAGTGACCACAATTCAGTAAGCATTAAGGTACTGATGGATAAAGGTAAGTGTAGTGCTTAAGTTAAGGTGCTAAACTGGGGCAAGGCTAATTATGATGGTATCAGGCAGAAACTTTCAAAATTAATCGGGGGAGTCTGTGAGAAGGAAAAAGGATGTTGGTAAGTGGCATGCTTTCAAATATGTGTTAACCAGGGTTCAGGGGAAACACATTCCTCTTAGAGTGAAGGACAAGGCTGGCAGAAGTCGGGAACCCTGGATGACTTGGGATATTGATGCCCTGGTCAAGAAGAAGAAAGAGGCACATGACATGCATAGACAGCTGGGATCAAATAGGCAGCTGGTCTCTTGACCAGTATAGGCGGTGTAGGAGTAGAGTTAAGAGAGAAATTGGGAGGGCAATAAGGGGATACAAAATTGTTTTGGCAGATAAGGCAAAGGAGAATCCACAAAGTTTCTACAAATACATAAAGGGCAAAAGTAACAAGGGAGAGAGTAGGGCCTCTTTAAGATCAACAAGGTCATCTACCTGCAGAACCACAACAAATGGGTGAGATCCTAAATGAATATTTCTCATCAGTATTTACTGCTGAGAAAAGTATGGATGTTAAGGAATTTGGGGAAATAAATATTGATGTCTTGAGGAGTGTATATATTACAGAGAAGGAGGTGCTGGAACTCTTAAAGCACATCAAGGTAGATAAATCCCTGGGACCTGATGAAGTGTATCCCAGGATGTTGTGGGAAGCTAGGAAGAAAATTTCGGGTCCCCTAGCCGAGATATTTGAATCATCAGTAGTCACATGGGAGGTGCCTGAAGATTGGAGAGTGGCAAATGTCATGCCTTTGTTTAAAAAGGGCTGCAGAGAAAAGCCTGGGAACTACAGGCCAGTGAGCCTCACATCCGTGGTGGGTAAATTGTTGGAAGGTATTTTGAGAGACAGGATCTACAGACATTTAGAGACACAAGGACTGATTAGGGACAGTCAGCATGGCTTTGTGAGTGGAAAATCATGTCTTCACAAATTTGATTGAGTTTTTTGAAGGGGTAACTAAGAAGGTAGATGAGGGCAGTGCAGTTGATGTTGTCTACATGGACTTTAGCAAAACCTTTGACAAGGTACCACATGGTTGTTGCATAAAGTTAAATCTCATGGGATCCAGGGTGAGGTATCTAAATGTAAATAAAACTGGCTTGATGACACAAGCTAGAGAGTGGTTGTAGAGAGTTGTTTTTCATACTGGAGGCCTGTGACCAGCGGTGTGCCTCAGGGATCAGTGTCGGGTACACTGTTATTTGTCATTTATATTAATGATTGGGATGAGAATATAGGGGGCATGATTGGTAAGTTTGCAGATGACACTAAGATTGGTGACATAGTGGATAGTGAAGAAAGTTATCTCCAATTGCAATGGGATCTTGATCAATTGAGCCAGTGGGCTGACGAATGGCAGATGGAGTTTAATTTAAACAAATGCGAGGTGATGCATTTTGGTCGATTGAACCAGGGCAGGACTTACTCAGTTAATGGTAGGGCACTGGGGAGAGTTACAGAACAAAGAGATCTAGGGGTACAGGTTCATAGCTCCTTGAAAGTGGAGTCACAGGTGAACAGAGTGATGAAGAAGGCATTCAGCATGCTTGGTTTCATTGGTCAGAACATTGAATACAGGAGTTGGAACGTCTTGTTGAAGTTGTAAAAGACATTGGTAAGGTCACACTTGGAATACTGTGCATAGTTCTGGTCACCCTATTATAGAAAGGATATTGTTAAACTAGAAAGAGTGCAGAAAAGATTTACTAGGATGCTACTGGGACTTGATGGATTGAGTTATAAGGAGAGGCTGGATAGACTGGGACTTTTTTCTCTGGAGCGTAGGAGGCTGAGGGGTGATCTTATAGAGGTCTATAAAATAATGAGGGACATAGACAAAGTCAATATCTTGTCCCAAAGGTAGGGGAGTTTAAAACTAGAGGGAATAGGTTTAAGGTGAGAGGGGAGAGATACAAAAATGTCCAGAGGGGCAATTTTTTCACACAGAGGGTGGTGAGTGTCTGGAACAAGCTGCCAGAGGCAGTAGTAAAGGCGGGTACAATTTTATCTTTTAAAAAGCATTTAGATTGTTACATGGATACGATGGATATAGAGGGATATGGGCAAATGCAGGCAATTGGGATTAGCTTAGGGGTTTTTAAAAAAAAAGGGTGGCGTGGACAAGTTGGGCCGAAGGGCCTGTTTCCATGCTGTAAACCTCTATGATTCTATGACTATGACTCTATGCCTCTATAACAATATTAGGCAGGAATGGACGAATGTAGATTGGGGGCAGATGTTTGAGAGCAAATCAACATCTGGCATTTGGGAGGCTTTCAAGTGTAAGTTGATAGGAATTCCAGATTGGCACATTCCTGTAAGGATGAAGGATAAGTATGGCAAGTTTAAGAAACCTTGCATAACAAGAGATATGTCAAAACATTGAATGCATTCAAGAGGTGGCTGGATCCTCATCAATCCTCATATTTAATTGATTCCTGATCTATCCTAACTTTTTTTGATTCCTGATCATAGAATCCTTACTGTGCAGAGGAGGTGTTTTGCCCATCAAGTCTGCACAAACTCTCTGACAAGTAATTTGCCCAGGCTCTCTCCCTCGGCTATCCCCATAACCCCACACATTTCCCATGGCTAATCCATTGAACCTACATATCTTGTGACGCCAAGGAACAATTCAGCATGGTGGATCGGCCTGGCCCACACATCTTTGGACTGTGGGAGGAGACCGGAGCACCTGGAGAAAACCCACGGCAAGAATGTGCAAACTCCACAGAGACAGACACTCAAGGCTGGAATTGAACCCAAGTTCCTGGAGCTATGAGACAGTAGTGCCAACCACTATGCAATCCTATCTTTGTGTTCCTGAGATTCATGATCTATCCTCATGTTCCCTTGATTCCTAATCTAACGTCTGGTTCCCTGGATTCCTGATCTAACGTCTGGTTCCCTGGATTCCTGATCTAACGTCTGGTTCCCTGGATTCCTGATCAATCTCCATGTTCCTGTAGGCCAGTACACCAGACGCCTTCTTATCCACAGTTTCAACCTGCACAGCTGCTTTGAGCATCCTATGAACTCAGACCCCAAGATCCTTCTGATCTTCCACATGGCCAAGAGTCCTACCATTAATACAATATTCTGCCATCCTATTTGACCTGCCAAAATGAACTACTTCACACTTATCTGGGTTGAATTCCATCTGCCACTTGCATTCTATCAATATCTCGCTGCAACTTCTGACATCTCTCCACACTATCCACTTCCTCATCCAGGTCAGGAAGTGGAGGGATAGGTTGGTAAGTTTGCTGATGACACAAAGGTTGGAGATGTAATCCCACAAAGAGTGCCCAATTGTTAAGACCCAGGTCAGAAACTACAAGGTATTTTGTGAAGTTAGCCTAGACCCTATTTCTTTTTGGCATGAGTGAACATATGGTGTTTCACTCCACATATGACCCACTAGGAAGTTTTTATAAAACAGTTGGAATATAACAAATAATTAGCATAACTTTTACCAATTTCATGACTTGAATGTGACACAGTGTCACTCTAAACAGCTAGCAATCACTGTTGTTCCAATGCAAAGTGATACTCCATAGACATACACACTTCTTCAGAATTAGCATAAAATCAAGTACGCTTGTGTGATGCTTGATTTTCAGCTCACTAACATTTCTGGACAAAAGTCCAAACAGCTATTTTTAGAGAAGGATATATCCTCAGAACACCAAAACTCCAGAGAAGCAAACACAGTCTTTGGCAGTTCTCAGTCACCAGACCCCAGAGACTGAAACGGATACCTCTCCTTCTACAGTTTCCAAAACAGCAACTCTCATACAGCAGAATCTCCAAAAAAGGGATTTGTCTCTTGGCAGATTCCAGTCTCCAACTTCAGAGAAAGGTAAAGAGAAAAACCTCTCCCCCTTAACTCAAAAGCAACATCTACACTTGAATAATCTGTGAAAAAATACAGCTTTCCCATTACATGATCATACCTGTCAATTATCCCAATGAAGCCCCACTTGCAAAATCCCTGGGGAAAACAGCAAAGCATGAGGATAGATCAGAAATCATGGGAGCCAGAGAATAGATGAAGAATCAAGGGAACATGAGGATAGATCAGGAGTCGAGAGATAATGTTGCAGTTATATAGGACCCTGGTCAGACCCCACTTGGAGTATTGTGCTCAGTTCTGGTTGCCTCACTACAGGAAGGATGTGGAAGCCATAGAAAGGGTGCAGAGGAGATTTACAAGGATGTTGCCTGGATTGGGGAGCATGCCTTATGAGGATAGGTTGAGGGAGCTCGGCCTTTTCTTCTTGAAGAGACGAAAGATGAGGGTGACCTGATAGAGGTTTATAAGATGTTGAGAGGTATTGATTGAGTGGATAGTTGGAGGCTTTTTCCCAGCACTGAAATAGTTGTCACAAGAGGACACAGGTTTAAGGTGCTGGGGAGTAGGTACAGAGGAGATGTCAGGGGTAAGTTTTTCACTCAGAAAGTGGTGGGTGTGTGGAATGGGCTGTTGGCAATGGTGGTGGAGGCAGATTCGATAGGGTCTTTTAAGAGACTTTTAGATAAGTACATGGAACTTAGTAAGATAGAGGGATATAGGTAAGCCTAGTAATCTCTAGGCAGGGACGTGTTCGGCACAACTTTGTGGGTCGAAGAGCCTGTATTGTGCTATGTTTCTAAAATCTATATTCCTCGTTTGGTTTGGGATTATTGGATTTAAAGATAGTGACTGGTGAGAATATTTGTGTTTTCTTTTCAGATGTTGCATTTGGTTTAAATAGGGAGTGCCTTATGTAATAATGGCTCTCTCAGCAACTTAAAGTTTCCTGGATGTGGAAGACATCACTCAGGATGGTTTACAAAACATGGTTAAAACAATGCTTTTGGAGTTGGCAAACAACCTGCAATTGACGTTACCTGAAGGGGTGAGGAAGGCTGAGATAATTGTGGTGATAGCTCAGCATTTAAAATTGCCAGAAAAATCAAGTATTGGAAATGGCTAGAATTCAATTACAAATAAAATAGCTTGAACGTGAAAGGATGAAAGCAGCTTGAATTCAAAGCAAAAGAGAAAACAAGAGTAGCAAAAGAAAGAGAAAGAGAAGAAAAAGAACCTGCTTAAATGACAGATAAGGGAAAAAGGGAAAGAATACCCTAACAGAAGAAAAGGAAAAAGAAAATGCATATGAACTTTTGGGGGCGTTTAAGAGATCCGTGGATAGGTTTATGGACGAAAAGGGATTGGTTTAGGCTAGTGGGTCATTGTCTTGTAACTGGTCGGCGCAACATCGTGGGCCAAAGGGCCTGTTCTGCGCTGTAATGTTCTATGTTCTATGTTTTAACTTTGGAAACTGGAAATGAAAAGTGCACGTCAACTTAACATGGTGGATATAAAGAGAAAACTTGAAAGTAGCGGATTTAGGGTGGCACATTGGTTGTGTTTAGCACTGCTGTCTCACAATGCCAAGGATCCGGGTTTAATTCAGATCTCAGAGCACTGTCTGAGTGGAGTTTGCACATTTTCCCCATGTCTGCATGAGTTTTGTCTGAGTGCCCCGGTTTCCTTTCCTGGTCCGGGGATGTGCAGGTTAGGTTGAATTGACTCTAGTGTCAGGGGGATTAGCCGGGTAAATACATACAGTTACGAGTATAGGGCCTGGGTGGGATTGTGGTCAGTGCAGACTCGATGGGCCAAATGGTCTCCTTCTGCATTGTAGAGATTCTATGTAGTACTTGAGGCAAATGGGATCAAAGGTTATGGAGGAAAAGCAGGATTAGGTATTGAGTTGGATGATCGGCCATGATCTTAATGAATGGCGGAAAGGGCTCGAAGGGCCAATTAGCCTCCTTTTGCTCCTATCTTCTATGTTTCTATATTGTGAGGATTGGTTTCCTCCGGATGCTCCAGTTTCTTCCCTCACTCTAAAGGTGTGCGGGTTAGGTTGACTGGCCATGATAAATTGCCCCTTAATGTCAGGGAGATTAAGAAGGTAAATATGTCAGAGTGCGGGAACAAGGCCTGGCTGGGATTGTGGTCAGTGCGGACTCAAAGTGGCCAAATGGTTCCCTTCTGTACTGTAGGGATTCTATGATCCTAGTCAAAGGAAAAAGGGAAGCATTTGTCAAGGATAAGAAACTGGGAACCCATGAAGCAAATGTGGAATATAAGGAAAGTAAAAAGAAACTTAAGCAAGGAGTAAGGAGGGCTAAAAGGGGTCATGAAAAGTCATTAGCCAGCAGGAATTAGGAAAATCCCAAGGCTTTTTACACATATATAAAGAGCAAGAGGGTACTAGGGAAAGGCCCACTCATGGACAGGGGAGGGAATCTATGCAGGGAGCCAGAGGAAATGGGCAAGGTATTAATTGAGTATTTTGCATCAGTGTTCACCAAAGAGAAGGACTTCATGGATGATGAGTTTGGGGAACGGTGTGTACATAGTTTGGGTCATGTTGAGACCAAAAAGGTGGTATTGGGGTTCTTGAGAAATATTAAAGTATTCAAGTCCCCCAGCCTGATGGGATATACTCCAGAATACTGAGAGAGACAAGGGAGGAAATTGCTGGGGCTTTGAGAGAAATCTTTGTATCCTCACTGGCTACAGGGAAGGTCCCAGAGGATTTTAGAATAGCCAATGTCGTTCCTTTGTTTAAAGAGGGTAGCATGGATAATCTAAGTAATTACAAGCTAGTGAGCTTTATGTCAATTGTAGGGAAACTATTAGAGAGGATTATTCGAGACAGTATTCACTCCCACTTGGAAATAAGTGGATGTATTAGCGAGAGGCAACATAGTTTTGTGAAGGGGAGGTCAAGTCTCATGAACTTGATTGAATTTTTAGAGGAAGTGACGAAGATGATTGATGAGGGCAGGGCAGTGGATGTTGTCTACATGGACTTCAGTAAGGCCTTTGATAAGGTCCCTCATGGCAGACTGGTGCAGAAGGTGAAGTCGCATGGGATCAGAGATGAACTGGCAAGGTGGATGCAGAACTGGCTCAGTCATAGAACACAGTAAGAAGTCTCACAACACCAGGTTAAAATCCAACAGGTTTATTTGTTAGCAAAAACCACAAGCTTTCAGAGTCCCCACTCACCTGACGAAGGAGCAGTAAGCACTCCGAAAGCTAGTGACTTTTACTACCAAATAAACCTGTTGGACTTTAACCTGGTGTTGTGAAACTTCTTACTGTGTTTACCCCAGTCCAACGCTGACATCTCCAAATCATGTCAGTCACAGAAGTCATAGAAGGGTAGCAGTGGAAGGGTGTGTTTCTGAATGGAGGGCTGTGACAAGTGATGTTCCTCAGGGATCAGTGCTGGGACTTTTGCTGTTTGTAATATATATAAATGATTTAGAGGAAAATGTAACTAGATTGATTAGCAAGTTTGCAGATGACACAAAGGTTGGTGGATTTGTGGATAGCGATGAACATAGAACATAGAACATTACAGCACAAACAGGCCCTTCGGCCCTCGAGTTGCGCCGATCACATCAATACCTACCAACCTACAGACCTATCTATAACCCTCAATCTCATTAAACCCCATATACTCATCCAGAAGTCTTTTAAAAGACCCCAGCGAGTTCGCCTCCACCACCGATGACGGCAGCCGATTCCATTCACTCACCACCCTCTGAGTGAAAAACTTACCCCTGACATCACCTCTGTACTTCCCTCCCCGCACCTTAAATCTGTGTCCTCTCGTAGCAACCATTTCAACCCGGGGAAATAGCCTCTGAGAGTCCACCCTATCTATTCCTCTCAACATTTTATAAACTTCTATCAGGTCGCCTCTCAACCTTCGCCTCTCCAGGGGAAAGAGACCCAGCTCCCTCAACCTATCTTCATAAGGCATGCCTCCCAGTCCAGGCAACATCCTTGTAAATCTCCTCTGCACCCTTTCAATAGCTTCTACGTCTTTCCTATAGTGAGGCGACCAGAACTGCGCACAGTACTCCAAATGAGGCCTGACGAGGGTCCTGTAAAGTTGCAGCATTACCTCCCGACTCCTAAACTCAATCCCTCGATTAATGAAGGCCAGTACACCATACGCCTTCTTGACCACATCCTCCACCTGCGAGGCCAATTTAAGAGTCCTGTGGACCCGGACCCCAAGATCCTTCAGATCTTCAACACTACTCAGACTCCTGCCCTTGATAGTGTACTCGTTCATCCCGTTGGTTCTGCCAAAATGGACGACTACGCATTTATCCGCGTTGAAGTCCATCTGCCACTTCTCCGCCCATTCCTGCATCCTATTTATGTCCTGCTGCAACTTTTGACATCCTTCCAGACCATCCACAACATCACCGACCTTCGTGTCATCAGCGAACTTGCTAACCCATCCCTCCACTTCCTCATCCAGGTCATTTATGAAAATGACAAACAGCAAGGGTCCTAGAACAGATCCCTGGGGCACTCCACTGGTGACTGACCTCCATTCAGAAAAAGCCCCATCCACAACCACTCTCTGCCTTCTGCAGGCAAGCCAGTTCTGGATCCACAAGGCCAAAGGCCCTTGGATCCCATGCCCTCTCACCTTCTCAAGAAGTCTTGCATGGGGGACCTTATCAAAAGCCTTGCTGAAGTCCATGTACACCACGTCCACGGCACTTCCTTCGTCAATGTGTTCAGTCACATTATCAAAGAACTCAACTAGGCTCGTAAGGCACGACCTGCCCTTGACAAATCCATGCTGACTATTCCTGATCATGTCAAACCTCTCCAAATGCTCGTAAATCTTGTCCCTCAGAAGCCTCTCCATCAGCTTACCAACCACTGAGGTCAGACTCACCGGTCGGTAATTTCCTGGGCTATCTCTGTTCCCTTTCTTGAAAATAGGGACTACATCCGCAATCCTCCAATCTTCCGGAACCTCTCCCGTTTCCATTGACGACGCAAAGATTATCGCCAGGGGCTCTGCAATCATTTCCCTTGCCTCCCACAGTATCCTGGGATATATCCCATCTGGTCCCGGCGACTTATCTATCTTGATAGAATTCAAAAGTTCTAACACATCCTCCACCTTAATATCCACAAACTCAATCTTTTCCATCTGCTGCAAATCCGTAGCAAAATCTCCCGGATCAGCTTCCACCGTGAATACTGAGGCAAAGTACTCATTGAGCACCTCTGCCATTTCTTCTGGTTCCACACAGACCTTTCCCCCTTCACCTTTTATAGGTCCTATCCCTTCTCTTCTCATCCTTTTACCTTTCACATATTTATAGAAGGCCTTGGAATTCTCCTTAATCTTACCCGCCAAGGTCTTCTCATGACCCCTTCTGGCTCTCCTAATTTCCCTTTTAAGCTCCTTTCTACAGTCCTTATAATCCTCAAGATCCTTAACCTCTCCTAGTTCCCTGAACCTTTTGTACACCTTCCCTTTCCTCCTGACTAGGTTCAACACAGCCTTCGTGCACCATGGTTCCCGCGACCTACCAAAACCCCCTTGTCTCATCGGAACGTTGTTGTGCAGAGCTCCAGACAACATTCCTTGAATATCCGCCACCTTCCTTCGGTACTTTTCCCTAAGAACGCCTCCTTCCAGTTTATTTGTCCAAGTAACTTCCTGACTTCTTCGTATCTCCCCTTACTCCAGACAAACACCTTCCTAGCCTGCCTGATCCTATCTCGTTCCAATGCAATTGTGAAGGAGATAGAATTATGGTCACCATTCCCAAGATGCTCTCCTACCGAGAGATCCATCACCTGCCCTGGTTCATTCGCCAGCACCAGGTCAAGTACAGCCTCTCCTCTCGTAGGCTTATCCACATACTGTGTCAGGAAACCTTCCTGAACACACCTAACAAACTCCTCCCCATCCAAACCCCTTACCCTAGGGATATTCCAGTTGAATGAGGACCATCACAGGATACAGCAGGACATAGATCGGTTGGAGACTTGGGCGGAGGGATGGCAGATGGAATTTAATCCGGACAAATGTGAGGTAATGCATTTTGGAAAGTCTAGAACAAAGAAGTTACAGCACAGGAATACGCTCTCCAGACCTTCAAACCTGCACTGACCATGCTGCCTGACAGAACTAAAACCCCTATCCTTCTGGGGACTATATCCCTCTATTCCCATCCTGTTCATATATTTGTCCAGATGCCCCTTAAAAGTCACTAATGTATCTGCTTCCATAACCTCCCCAGCAGCGAGTTCCAGGCATCCACCACCTTATGTGTAAAAAACCTGCCTCGTACATCTCCTTTAAACTTTGCTCCTCGCAAATCAGTCCATCAAGGCTAATTAGCGATGGGCAACAAATGCTGGTCATTCCAATGACATCCATATCCCGTGAAGGAATAAAGAAAAAATAGTAATCAGTAATAATGGTCAATTATCTGTAATTATAATCACCATCTTGACTTGGAAATATATCACCATTCCTTCATTGTCACTAGGTCAAAATCCTGGAACTCCCTCCCTAACAGCACTGTGGATATACCAACACTACATAGACTGCAGCTCACCACCATCTCCATAAGGGGAATTAGGATGAGCAATAAATACTGATCTAACCAGCAAGGCCCTTGAATGAATTAAAAAATATATCTATTTGTGATGGTTACTAACGATCTGGAAGCTGCAGCAATGATGAATATGTACTGATGATCAATAACCTATACTGGTAATCAATAATCAGTAATGGTGATTGTTGTAGGAGTAACTAGCAATCTGTAAAGACACCAGTGACACCCACATCCCATAAATCAATAATAAAAGAAATGGCAATCACTGCCAACTGTATTGGTTTGTGAAATGTTGTTGGATATGAAGACTGTTCACCGAGACTCGCATTCCAAAACACATTGCAGATATTAAGAATCACAAAGGCTTTAGCGCTGTATAAGTACACAACAAACAGGAACAGGCCCTTCACCCTCCAAGCTGTTGTCCCCTTGTTCAAGAGGGGGAGCAGAGAACATCCTGGGAATTATAGACCAGTGAGCCTTACTTCTGTTGTGGGCAAAGTTTTGGAAAGAATTATAAGGGATAGGATTTATAATCATCCAGAGAGAAATAAATTGATTAGGGATAGTCAACACGGTTTTGTGAAGGATAGGTCGTGCCTCACAAACCTTATCGAGTTTTTGGAAAAGGTGACCAAAGAGGTGGATAAGGGTAAGGCAGTTGACGTGGTGTATATGGATTTTAGCAAAGTGTTTGATAAGGTTCCCCATGGTAGGCTACTGCAGAAAATATAGATGCCTGGGATTGAGGGTGATTTAGCAATTTGGATCAGGAATTGGCTAGCTGATAGAAGACAGAGGGTGGTGGTTGATGGGAAATATTCAACCTGGAGTTCAGTTACAAGTGGTGTACCTCAAGGATCTGTTTTAGGGCCACTGCTGTTTGTCATTTTATAAATGACCTAGATGAGGGTGTAGAAGGATGGATTAGTAAATTTGCTGATGACACCAAAGTCGGAGAGTTGTAGACAGTGAGGATGGATGTTACAGTTTGCAGAGGGACATAGATAAGCTGCAGAGCTGGGCCGAGAGGTGGCAAATGGAATTTAATACGGAAAAGTGTCAGGTGATTCACTTTGGTAAGAATAACAGGAGTACAGAATACAGGGCTAATGGAAGGACTCTTAGTAGTGTTGACGAGCAGAGAGATCTCGGGGTACATGTGCATAGCTCCCTGAAACTTGGCACCCAGGTTGATAAGGTTGTTAAGAAGGTGTACGGTGTGTTAGCTTTTATTGGTAGAGGGATTGAATTTCAGAGCCGTGAGGTCATGTTACAACTGTACAAAACTCTGGTGTGGCCGCACTTGGAGTATTGCGTACAGTTCTGGTCGCCGCATTATAAGAAAGATGTGGAAGCATTGGAAAGGGTGCAGAGGAGGTTTACCAGGATGTTGCCTGGTATGGTGGGAAGGTCTTATGAGGAAAGACTGAGGGACTTGAGGTTATTTTCATTGGAGAGAAGAAGGTTACGAGGTGACCTGATTGAGGCATACAAGATGATTGAAGGATTGGATAGGGTGGACAGTGAGAGCCTTTTACCTCAGATGGTGATGGCTAACACGAGGGGACATAGCTTTAAATTAAGGGGTGGTAATTATAGGACGGATGTCAGAGGTAGGTTCTTTATTCAGAGGGTAGTAAGGGCGTGGAATGCCCTGCCTGCAGCAGTTGTGGACTCGCCAACTTTAAGGATGTTCAAATGGTCAGTGGATAGGCATATGGATAACATTGGAATAGTTTAGGTTAGAGGGTCATTAGATTGGTTCCACTGGTCAGCACAACATCGAGGGCCGAAGGGCCTGTACTGCGCTGTAATGTTCTATGTTCTAAGCCTGTGCTGATCATTCTTTGATACAACTACAATCAAACTGATTCATGAAATCCACAATGTTAAAGAAGCAACAAAGTTCTGTCTGACCATCAAAATTTTCCTTCAGTTTATCCCACAGAGCTATTTACCAGACACAGAACATGTTGAATTGAAGGTATCTTTAAGCGGGGGTTTAGAATAACTTGGGACTAGCGGGTTTCAGTGCTGCGGGTTTCAGTGCTGCGGGTTTCAGTGCTGCGGGTTTCAGTGCTGCGGGTTTCAGTGTTGCGGGTTTCAGTGCTGCGGGTTTCAGTGTTGCGGGTTTCAGTGTTGCGGGTTTCAGTGTTGCGGGTTTCAGTGCTGCGGGTTTCACTGCTGCGGGTTTCAGTGCTGCGGGTTTCAGTGTTGCGGGTTTCAGTGTTGCGGGTTTCAGTGCTGCGGGTTTCAGTGCTGCGGGTTTCAGTGTTGCGGGTTTCAATGTTGCGGGTTTCAGTGTTGCGGGTTTCAGTGTTGCGGGTTTCAGTGCTGCGGGTTTCAGTGTTGCGGGTTTCAGTGTTGCGGGTTTCAGTGTTGCGGGTTTCAGTGCTGCGGGTTTCAGTGCTGCGGGTTTCAGTGCTGCGGGTTTCAGTGCTGCGGGTTTCAGTGCTGCGGGTTTCAATGCTGTGGGTTTCAGTGCTGCGGGTTTCAGTGTCGCGGGTTTCAGTGTTGCGGGTTTCAATGCTGTGGGTTTCAGTGTTGCGGGTTTCAGTGCTGCGGGTTTCAGTGTTGCGGGTTTCAGTGTTGCGGGTTTCAGTGCTGCGGGTTTCAGTGTTGCGGGTTTCAGTGCTGCGGGTTTCAGTGTTGCGGGTTTCAGTGTTGCGGGTTTCAGTGCTGCGGGTTTCAGTGTTGCGGGTTTCAGTGCTGCGGGTTTCAGTGCTGCGGGTTTCACTGCTGCGGGTTTCAGTGCTGCGGGTTTCAGTGCTGCGGGTTTCAGTGTTGCGGGTTTCAGTGTTGCGGGTTTCAGTGCTGCGGGTTTCAGTGCTGCGGGTTTCAGTGTTGCGGGTTTCAGTGCTGCGGGTTTCAGTGCTGCGGGTTTCAGTGCTGCGGGTTTCAATGCTGCGGGTTTCAGTGCTGCGGGTTTCAGTGCTGCGGGTTTCAGTGTTGCGGGTTTCAGTGTTGCGGGTTTCAATGCTGCGGGTTTCAGTGCTGCGGGTTTCAGTGCTGCGGGTTTCAGTGCTGCGGGTTTCAGTGCTGTGGGTTTCAGTGCTGCGGGTTTCAGTGCTGCGGGTTTCAGTGTTGCGGGTTTCAGTGCTGCGGGTTTCAGTGCTGTGGGTTTCAGTGCTGCGGGTTTCAGTGCTGCGGGTTTCAGTGTTGCGGGTTTCAGTGTTGCGGGTTTCAATGCTGCGGGTTTCAGTGCTGCGGGTTTCAGTGCTGCGGGTTTCAGTGCTGCGGGTTTCAGTGCTGCGGGTTTCAGTGCTGCGGGTTTCAGTGCTGCGGGTTTCAGTGCTGCGGGTTTCAGTGTTGCGGGTTTCAGTGCTGTGGGTTTCAGTGTTGCGGGTTTCAGTGCTGCGGGTTTCAGTGTTGCGGGTTTCAGTGTTGCGGGTTTCAGTGTTGCGGGTTTCAGTGTTGCGGGTTTCAGTGCTGCGGGTTTCGGTGTTGCGGGTTTCAGTGTTGCGGGTTTCAGTGTTGCGGGTTTCAGTGTTGCGGGTTTCAGTGCTGCGGGTTTCAGTGTTGCGGGTTTCAGTGTTGCGGGTTTCAATGCTGCGGGTTTCAGTGCTGCGGGTTTCAATGCTGCGGGTTTCGGTGTTGCGGGTTTCAGTGTTGCGGGTTTCAATGCTGCGGGTTTCAGTGTTGCGGGTTTCAGTGTTGCGGGTTTCAGTGTCGCGGGTTTCAGTGCTGCGGGTTTCAGTGCTGCGGGTTTCAGTGCTGCGGGTTTCAGTGCTGCGGGTTTCAGTGTTGCGGGTTTCAGTGTTGCGGGTTTCAGTGTTGCGGGTTTCAGTGTTGCGGGTTTCAGTGCTGCGGGTTTCAGGGCTGCGGGTTTCAGTGCTGCGGGTTTCAGTGCTGCGGGTTTCAGTGCTGCGGGTTTCAGTGTTGCGGGTTTCAGTGCTGCGGGTTTCAGTGCTGCGGGTTTCAGTGCTGCGGGTTTCAGTTCTGCGGGTTTCAGTGTTGCGGGTTTCAGTGCTGCGGGTTTCAGTGTTGCGGGTTTCAGTGTTGCGGGTTTCAGTGTTGCGGGTTTCAGTGCTGCGGGTTTCAGTGCTGCGGGTTTCAGTGCTGCGGGTTTCAGTGCTGCGTGTTTCAGTGTTGCGGGTTTCAGTGCTGCGGGTTTCAGTGCTGCGGGTTTCAGTGCTGCGGGTTTCAGTGCTGCGGGTTTCAGTGTTGCGGGTTTCAGTGCTGCGGGTTTCAGTGTTGCGGGTTTCAGTGCTGCGGGTTTCAGTGCTGCGGGTTTCAGTGCTGCGGGTTTCAATGCTGCGGGTTTCAGTGTTGCGGGTTTCAGTGTTGCGGGTTTCAGTGCTGCGGGTTTCAGTGCTGTGGGTTTCAGTGCTGCGGGTTTCAGTGTTGCGGGTTTCAGTGTTGCGGGTTTCAGTGCTGCGGGTTTCAGTGTTGCGGGTTTCAGTGCTGCGGGTTTCAGTGCTGCGGGTTTCAGTGCTGCGGGTTTCAGTGCTGCGGGTTTCAGTGCTGCGGGTTTCAGTGCTGCGGGTTTCAGTGCTGCGGGTTTCAGTGTTGCGGGTTTCAGTGCTGCGGGTTTCAGTGTTGCGGGTTTCAGTGCTGCGGGTTTCAGTGTTGCGGGTTTCAGTGTTGCGGGTTTCAGTGTTGCGGGTTTCAGTGTTGCGGGTTTCAGTGCTGCGGGTTTCGGTGTTGCGGGTTTCAGTGTTGCGGGTTTCAGTGTTGCGGGTTTCAGTGTTGCGGGTTTCAGTGCTGCGGGTTTCAGTGTTGCGGGTTTCAGTGTTGCGGGTTTCAATGCTGCGGGTTTCAGTGCTGCGGGTTTCAATGCTGCGGGTTTCGGTGTTGCGGGTTTCAGTGTTGCGGGTTTCAATGCTGCGGGTTTCAGTGTTGCGGGTTTCAGTGTTGCGGGTTTCAGTGTCGCGGGTTTCAGTGCTGCGGGTTTCAGTGCTGCGGGTTTCAGTGCTGCGGGTTTCAGTGCTGCGGGTTTCAGTGTTGCGGGTTTCAGTGTTGCGGGTTTCAGTGTTGCGGGTTTCAGTGTTGCGGGTTTCAGTGCTGCGGGTTTCAGGGCTGCGGGTTTCAGTGCTGCGGGTTTCAGTGCTGCGGGTTTCAGTGCTGCGGGTTTCAGTGTTGCGGGTTTCAGTGCTGCGGGTTTCAGTGCTGCGGGTTTCAGTGCTGCGGGTTTCAGTGCTGCGGGTTTCAGTGTTGCGGGTTTCAGTGCTGCGGGTTTCAGTGTTGCGGGTTTCAGTGTTGCGGGTTTCAGTGTTGCGGGTTTCAGTGTTGCGGGTTTCAGTGCTGCGGGTTTCAGTGCTGCGGGTTTCAGTGCTGCGGGTTTCAGTGCTGCGGGTTTCAGTGTTGCGGGTTTCAGTGCTGCGGGTTTCAGTGCTGCGGGTTTCAGTGCTGCGGGTTTCAGTGCTGCGGGTTTCAGTGTTGCGGGTTTCAGTGCTGCGGGTTTCAGTGTTGCGGGTTTCAGTGCTGCGGGTTTCAGTGCTGCGGGTTTCAGTGCTGCGGGTTTCAATGCTGCGGGTTTCAGTGTTGCGGGTTACAGTGTTGCGGGTTTCAGTGCTGCGGGTTTCAGTGCTGTGGGTTTCAGTGCTGCGGGTTTCAGTGTTGCGGGTTTCAGTGTTGCGGGTTTCAGTGCTGCGGGTTTCAGTGTTGCGGGTTTCAGTGCTGCGGGTTTCAGTGCTGCGGGTTTCAGTGCTGCGGGTTTCACTGCTGCGGGTTTCAGTGTTGCGGGTTTCAGTGCTGCGGGTTTCAATGCTGCGGGTTTCAGTGCTGTGGGTTTCAGTGTTGCGGGTTTCAGTGCTGTGGGTTTCAGTGTTGCGGGTTTCAGTGTTGCGGGTTTCAATGCTGTGGGTTTCAGTGCTGTGGGTTTCAGTGTTGCGGGTTTCAGTGCTGCGGGTTTCAGTGTTGCGGGTTTCAATGTTGCGGGTTTCAGTGTTGCGGGTTTCAGTGTTGCGGGTTTCAGTGTTGCGGGTTTCAGTGTTGCGGGTTTCAGTGTTGCGGGTTTCAGTGCTGCGGGTTTCAGTGTTGCGGGTTTCAGTGTTGCGGGTTTCAGTGTTGCGGGTTTCAGTGCTGCGGGTTTCAGTGTTGCGGGTTTCAGTGTTGCGGGTTTCAGTGTTGCGGGTTTCAGTGTTGCGGGTTTCAGTGCTGCGGGTTTCAGTGTTGCGGGTTTCAGTGTTGCGGGTTTCAGTGCTGCGGGTTTCAGTGTTGCGGGTTTCAGTGTTGCGGGTTTCAGTGTTGCGGGTTTCAGTGCTGCGGGTTTCAGTGTTGCGGGTTTCAGTGCTGCGGGTTTCAGTGCTGCGGGTTTCAGTGTTGCGGGTTTCAGTGTCGCGGGTTTCAGTGTCGCGGGTTTCAGTGCTGCGGGTTTCAGTGCTGCGGGTTTCAGTGTTGCGGGTTTCAGTGTCGCGGGTTTCAGTGTCGCGGGTTTCAGTGCTGCGGGTTTCAGTGTTGCGGGTTTCAGTGCTGCGGGTTTCACTGCTGTGGGTTTCAGTGCTGCGGGTTTCAGTGTTGCGGGTTTCAGTGCTGCGGGTTTCAGTGCTGCGGGTTTCAATGTTGCGGGTTTCAGTGCTGCGGGTTTCAGTGTTGCGGGTTTCAGTGCTGCGGGTTTCAGTGTTGCGGGTTTCAGTGTTGCGGGTTTCAGTGTCGCGGGTTTCAGTGTCGCGGGTTTCAGTGTCGCGGGTTTCAGTGTCGCGGGTTTCACTGCTGCGGGTTTCAGTGTTGCGGGTTTCAGTGTTGCGGGTTTCAGTGTTGCGGGTTTCAGTGTTGCGGGTTTCAGTGTTGCGGGTTTCAATGTTGCGGGTTTCAGTGCTGCGGGTTTCAGTGTTGCGGGTTTCAGTGTTGCGGGTTTCAGTGTCGCGGGTTTCAGTGTCGCGGGTTTCAGTGTTGCGGGTTTCAATGCTGCGGGTTTCAGTGCTGCGGGTTTCAGTGTTGCGGGTTTCAGTGCTGCGGGTTTCAGTGTTGCGGGTTTCAGTGTTGCGGGTTTCAGTGCTGCGGGTTTCAGTGCTGCGGGTTTCAGTGTTGCGGGTTTCAGTGCTGCGGGTTTCAGTGTTGCGGGTTTCACTGCTGCGGGTTTCAGTGTTGCGGGTTTCAGTGCTGCGGGTTTCAGTGTTGCGGGTTTCAGTGTTGCGGGTTTCAGTGTTGCGGGTTTCAGTGTTGCGGGTTTCAGTGTTGCGGGTTTCAGTGTTCCGGGTTTCAATGCTGTGGGTTTCAGTGTTGCGGGTTTCAGTGCTGCGGGTTTCAGTGTTGCGGGTTTCACTGCTGCGGGTTTCAGTGTTGCGGGTTTCAGTGTTGCGGGTTTCAGTGCTGCGGGTTTCAGTGTTGCGGGTTTCAGTGTTGCGGGTTTCAGTGCTGCGGGTTTCAGTGTTGCGGGTTTCACTGCTGTGGGTTTCAGTGTTGCGGGTTTCAGTGCTGCGGGTTTCAGTGTTGCGGGTTTCACTGCTGCGGGTTTCAGTGCTGCGGGTTTCAGTGTTGCGGGTTTCACTGCTGTGGGTTTCAGTGTTGCGGGTTTCAGTGCTGCGGGTTTCAGTGTTGCGGGTTTCACTGCTGCGGGTTTCAGTGCTGCGGGTTTCAGTGTTGCGGGTTTCAGTGCTGCGGGTTTCAGTGTTGCGGGTTTCACTGCTGTGGGTTTCAGTGCTGCGGGTTTCAGTGTTGCGGGTTTCAGTGCTGCGGGTTTCAGTGTTGCGGGTTTCAATGCTGCGGGTTTCAGTGTTGCGGGTTTCAGTGTTGCGGGTTTCAGTGTTCCGGGTTTCAATGCTGTGGGTTTCAGTGTTGTGGGTTTCAGTGTTGCGGGTTTCAGTGCTGCGGGTTTCAGTGTTGCGGGTTTCAGTGTTGCGGGTTTCAGTGTTGCGGGTTTCACTGCTGCGGGTTTCAGTGTTGCGGGTTTCAGTGTTGCGGGTTTCAGTGTTGCGGGTTTCAGTGCTGCGGGTTTCAGTGTTGCGGGTTTCAGTGTTGCGGGTTTCAGTGCTGCGGGTTTCAGTGTTGCGGGTTTCAGTGTTGCGGGTTTCAGTGTTGCGGGTTTCAGTGTTGCGGGTTTCAGTGTTGCGGGTTTCAGTGCTGCGGGTTTCAGTGCTGCGGGTTTCAGTGTTCCGGGTTTCAATGCTGTGGGTTTCAGTGTTGTGGGTTTCAGTGTTGCGGGTTTCAGTGCTGCGGGTTTCAGTGTTGCGGGTTTCAGTGTTGCGGGTTTCAGTGTTCCGGGTTTCAATGCTGTGGGTTTCAGTGTTGTGGGTTTCAGTGTTGCGGGTTTCAGTGTTGCGGATTTCAATGCTGCGGGTTTCAGTGCTGCGGGTTTCATTGCTGCGGGTTTCAGTGCTGCGGGTTTCAGTGCTGCGGGTTTCAGTGCTGCGGGTTTCAGTGTTGCGGGTTTCAGTGTTGCGGGTTTCAGTGTTGCGGGTTTCACTGCTGCGGGTTTCAGTGTTGCGGGTTTCAGTGTTGCGGGTTTCAGTGTTGCGGGTTTCAGTGTTGCAGGTTTCAGTGCTGCGGGTTTCAGTGCCGTGGGTTTCAGTGTTGCGGGTTTCAGTGCTGCGGGTTTCAGTGTTGCGGGTTTCAGTGTTGCGGTTTTCAGTGTTGCGGGTTTCAGTGTTGCGGGTTTCAGTGTTGCGGGTTTCAGTGCTGCGGGTTTCAGTGTTGCGGGTTTCAGTGCTGCGGGTTTCAGTGTTGCGGGTTTCAGTGTTGCGGGTTTCAGTGCTGCGGGTTTCAGTGTTGCGGGTTTCAGTGCTGCGGGTTTCAGTGTTGCGGGTTTCAGTGCTGCGGGTTTCAGTGTTGCGGGTTTCAGTGTTGCGGGTTTCAGTGCTGCGGGTTTCAATGTTGCGGGTTTCACTGCTGCGGGTTTCAGTGCTGCGGGTTTCAGTGCTGCGGGTTTCAGTGTTGCGGGTTTCAGTGCTGCGGGTTTCAGTGTTGCGGTTTTCAGTGTTGCTGGTTTCAGTGCTGCGGGTTTCAATGTTGCGGGTTTCACTGCTGCGGGTTTCAGTGTTGCGGGTTTCAGTGTTGCGGGTTTCAGTGTTGCGGGTTTCAATGTTGCGGGTTTCAATGTTGCGGGTTTCAGTGTTGCGGGTTTCAGTGTTGCGGGTTTCAGTGTTGCGGGTTTCAGTGTTGCGGGTTTCAGTGTTGCGGGTTTCAGTGCTGCGGGTTTCAGTGCTGCGGGTTTCAGTGTCGCGGGTTTCAGTGTTGTGGGTTTCAGTGTTGCGGGTTTCAGTGTTGCGGGTTTCAGTGTTGCGGGTTTCAGTGTTGCGGGTTTCAGTGTTGCGGGTTTCAGTGTTGCGGGTTTCAATGTTGCGGGTTTCAGTGTTGCGGGTTTCAGTGTTGCGGGTTTCAGTGCTGCGGGTTTCAGTGTTGCGGGTTTCAATGTTGCGGGTTTCAGTGCTGCGGGTTTCAGTGTTGCGGGTTTCAGTGCTGCGGGTTTCAGTGTTGCGGGTTTCAGTGTTGCGGGTTTCAGTGTTGCGGGTTTCAGTGTTGCGGGTTTCAGTGTTGCGGGTTTCAGTGCTGCGGGTTTCAGTGTTGTGGGTTTCAGTGCTGCGGGTTTCAGTGCTGCGGGTTTCAGTGTTGCGGGTTTCTGTGCTGCGGGTTTCAGTGTTGCGGGTTTCAGTGTTGCGGGTTTCAGTGCTGCGGGTTTCAGTGTTGCGGGTTTCAGTGTTGCGGGTTTCAGTGTTGCGGGTTTCAGTGTTGCGGGTTTCAGTGTTGCGGGTTTCAGTGTTGCGGGTTTCAGTGTTGCGGGTTTCAGTGCTGCGGGTTTCAGTGTTGCGGGTTTCAGTGCTGCGGGTTTCAGTGCTGCGGGTTTCAGTGTTGCGGGTTTCAGTGCTGCGGGTTTCAGTGCTGCGGGTTTCAGTGTTGCGGGTTTCAGTGCTGCGGGTTTCACTGCTGCGGGTTTCAGTGTTCCGGGTTTCAGTGTTGCGGGTTTCAGTGCTGCGGGTTTCAGTGCTGCGGGTTTCAGTGTTCCGGGTTTCAGTGTAGCGGGTTTCAGTGTCGCGGGTTTCAGTGTCGCGGGTTTCAGTGTCGCGGGTTTCAGTGCTGCGGGTTTCAGTGCTGCGGGTTTCAGTGCTGCGGGTTTCAGTGCTGCGGGTTTCAGTGTTGCGGGTTTCAGTGCTGCGGGTTTCAGTGTTGCGGGTTTCAGTGTTGCGGGTTTCAGTGCTGCGGGTTTCAGTGTTGCGGGTTTCAGTGTTGCGGGTTTCAGTGCTGCGGGTTTCAGTGCTGCGGGTTTCAGTGTTGCGGGTTTCAGTGCTGCGGGTTTCAGTGTTGCGGGTTTCAGTGTTGCGGGTTTCAGTGCTGCGGGTTTCAGTGTTGCGGGTTTCAGTGCTGCGGGTTTCAGTGTTGCGGGTTTCAGTGCTGCGGGTTTCAGTGCTGCGGGTTTCAGTGCTGCGGGTTTCAGTGCTGCGGGTTTCAGTGCTGCGGGTTTCAGTGCTGCGGGTTTCAGTGTTGCGGGTTTCAGTGCTGCGGGTTTCAGTGCTGCGGGTTTCAGTGCTGCGGGTTTCAGTGCTGCGGGTTTCAGTGCTGCGGGTTTCAGTGCTGCGGGTTTCAGTGCTGCGGGTTTCAGTGTTGCGGGTTTCAGTGTTGCGGGTTTCAGTGTTGCGGGTTTCAATGCTGCGGGTTTCAGTGCTGCGGGTTTCAGTGTTGCGGGTTTCAGTGTTGCGGGTTTCAGTGTTGCGGGTTTCAGTGTTGCGGGTTTCAGTGCTGCGGGTTTCAGTGCCGCGGGTTTCAGTGCTGCGGGTTTCAGTGTTGCGGGTTTCAATGCTGCGGGTTTCAGTGCTGCGGGTTTCAGTGTTGCGGGTTTCAATGCTGTGGGTTTCAGTGCTGCGGGTTTCAATGCTGCGGGTTTCAATGCTGCGGGTTTCAATGCTGCGGGTTTCAGTGCTGCGGGTTTCAGTGCTGCGGGTTTCAATGCTGCGGGTTTCAGTGCTGCGGGTTTCAGTGCTGCGGGTTTCAATGCTGCGGGTTTCAATGCTGTGGGTTTCAATGCTGCGGGTTTCAATGCTGCGGGTTTCAATGCTGCGGGTTTCAATGCTGCGGGTTTCAGTGCTGCGGGTTTCAGTGCTGCGGGTTTCAGTGCTGCGGGTTTCAGTGTTGTGGGTTTCAATGCTGCGGGTTTCAGTGCTGCGGGTTTCAGTGTTGTGGGTTTCAGTGTTGCGGGTTTCAGTGCTGCGGGTTTCAGTGCTGCGGGTTTCAGTGCTGCGGGTTTCAATGCTGCGGGTTTCAGTGCTGCGGGTTTCAGTGCTGCGGGTTTCAGTGCTGCGGGTTTCAATGCTGCGGGTTTCATTCAATGCTGCGGGTTTCAGTGTTGCGGGTTTCAGTGCTGCGGGTTTCAGTGTTGCGGGTTTCAGTGGTGCAAGTTGCCCTAGTGGTCAAACAGGCCATCTAAAATGGAGATTTGTAAACATTCTGGAATATTTGGGCACAAAACTAAAATGACAGGCTGCAGTATAAAACACAGAGATAACCATTCTGCAACCCATTTGGGTAAATCCACAGGAGATGCGTCATCTCCAGGATCAAATAAACATTCTTGTCAAACTGGGTTGTTTACCAGACATAAGATCACCGTAACCCCTTATTTGGGAGGGAGGTGTGTGCTCTACATGCCCCCACCCCCTGCAGACATGGCCGTTGGGGACACGATGTACGGATACCGGCATTGGACTGGGGTAAATACAGTAAGAAGTCTCACAACACCAGGTTCGAGTCCAACCAGTTTATTTGATCGTAATCCCACAAGCTTTCAGAAACGGTGTTCCTTCGTCAGGTGTGTGGAAGGTTCTGATCAGAGAAGGGCATATAAAAGCACACAGTTTACAGAAAACTGATTGGAATGCAAGTCTTTACAGCTAACCTGCTATTCAAGTCTTAAAGATGTAGATAATGTGAGCGGAGATAGCATTAGCCTAGGTTAAAGAGATGTGTGTTGTCTCCAGACAGGACTGTAAGTGAGATTTTACAAGCTTGCCTGGGCCTATAAAATCCTGAGAAGGAATGAGGCCCACTGCTCGAGCGCCAGAACAGACCAAAGGACCAGACTACACAGAGGACGACTGAGACCAATGCACAGATGAAGGCCAATATCTGCTTGGGTATTTGCCAGTCACGCAAAGTTAAGGTCTCGTATTGGGACTTGAACTTCAGTATTTTCCTGTAAGATAACTTATCGTTGGTCGGGTGGGTGATTATTGATTGTGTGGGTTTAAATAAATATTGGTTGTACTAACTAGACATCTACTCGCAGTTCTTCATCCATTGTATGAGAGTTAAAACAGACTGTGTGGCAGGTAACAGGCAACACAGTCCTGCGGTTTTCAATGCTGGTTATAAAATGAGCGGAGAGGGGGAGAGGGAAAGGGTCTGGATGCCACACATTTTGTGTACAGTTTTGGTCTCCTTACTTGAGAAAGGATATACTGGCACTGGGGGGGGTGCAGAGGAGATTCACTGGGTTGAATCCGGAGTTGAGAGGGTTGGCTTATGAGGAGAGACTGAATAGACTGGGGCTATACTCATTGGAATTTAGAAGAATGAGGCAGGAATCTTACAGATACATACAAGATTATGAAGGGAGTAGATAAGATAGAAACAGGGAAGTTGTTTCCACTGGCGGGTGAAATTAGAACTAGGGGGCAGAGCCTCAAAATAAGGGGGACCAGATTTAGGACTGAGTTGAGGAGGAACTTCTTCACACAAAGGGTTGTGAATCTGTGGAATTCCCTGCCCAGTGAAGCAGTTGAGGTTCCCTCATTGAATGTTTTTAAGGCAAGGATAGATAAGTTTTTGAACAGGGAATTAAGGGTTATGGTGAGTGGGCGGGTAAATGGAGCTGAGTTCACAAAAAGATCAGCCATGAATTTATTGAATGGTGGAGCAGGCTCGAGGGGCTAGATGGCTTAATCCTGCTCCTAGTTCTTGTGTTCTTATTCATTTTACTGCATTAAAACACTTTTCTTTATATGCAGCAGCAAGAGAAACCCTGAATGTTACAAAAACCCACTGAGGACCCAAGCTGAACTGAACAGGGAGCCACTGAGTAAGGAGTAATGGGAAGGCCATTCCATTGTGGTGCTATACATTCAGAGGGGACCGGGTGGGAAAGGAGTTAGTTCTGATGTTTTATTCAAGCTTCAGCCTTTTTGTTGTGACATTAAAAATCCAATTTACACCCAAATCACCACTTTGAACCTGGATTCCTACTTGTCCTTTAACTAGGAGAGTCACGTGTAAGTTTGGATAAATTAGTAATTGGCCCAGCCTTTGCAAACTTAAAATCTGTTTTGGTTTTTAGTATTTAAAAAAATGCTTTCACAGGATGTGAGCATCACCGTCAAAGTCTGCATTCAGTGCCCGTACCTAACTGCACATGAGAGGGTGATGGTGAGCTACTTTAGAACATCGAACAGTACAGTACTGGAACAGGACGTTTGGCTCACAATGTTGTGCTGAACCTGGCACTCAATTAAACTAATCCCTTCTGCATCTCCTAGGTCCATATCACTTTACTCATTGCATTTTAATGTACTTATCTAAAAGCACCTTAAACACCCCTATTGTATCTGCCTCCTCCATCACCCCTGACAGTGCGATCCAGACACCTATCACTCTCTGTGTAAAAAAATTACCCTTCACATCTCCTTTGAACTGTCCTCTTCTCACCTTAAACACATGCCCCTTACTATTAAACATTTCAACTCTGGGAAAAAGATTCTGACTGTCAATCCTATCTGTGCTGTCTTGAACCGCTGCAGTCCGTGTCCACGTGGTGTAGGTATATACACAGTGCTGTTAGGAAGGGAGTTTGGGAAAAATGGAATCATATTTACAATATTTGGAATTTGAAGTCACTGCATTGACTCTAGTTATCATATCAACTTAAATAAAAGCAAAATAGTGTGGATGCTGAAATCTGAAACTCTCGTCTCTCTACATAAATGCTGTCAGAACTGCTGAGATTTTCCAGCATTTTTTGTTTTTGTGTCAAATTAACGTCATTGATGTAAAGGCATTGGAAAGATATTCCTGGGATAAGAAGTTTTATGAGGAGAGATTAGAAAAGTTTAAACTGTTCTCTTGGAACAAATACTAAGAGGAAGTCTAACAGATTTTCTGACAGATACAAGTCTTACTATTCATAGCGAGGGGGATAGAATATAAAAGTAGGGAGGTCTTGCTGCAGCTGTATAGGGCATTGGTGAGGCCGCAGCTGGAGTACTGTGTGCAGTTTTGGGCGCCGCACCTGCGCAAGGATATTTTGGCCTTGGAGGGAGTGCAGAGGAGATTTACTAGGCTGATACCGGAGTTGAGGGGGTTGAGCTATGAGGAGAGGCTGAATAAACTAGGCTTGTACTCGTTAGAGTTTAGAAGAATGAGGGGAGATCTCATTGAGATGTATAAGATGATGAATGGGATGGATAGCATTGGAGGGGGCCTAGAGCTGGGGGTACGGAGGGAGAGGAGTTTGTGAACTGTGTTATGGAAGAGTCGCTAGAGCAGTATGTAACTAGCCTGACTAGGGGAGGGGCTATACTGGATCTAGTGTTGGGAAATGAGCCGGGGCAGGTGGGTGAGGTAGAGGTAGGCGAACATGTGGCGAACAGTGATCACAAGTCCGTCTACTTTAGGATAAAAATGGAAAGGGACGAGTGCCGGCCGAATGGGAGTGTGCTGAACTGGGGAAAGGCGAGCTATGGCAGGATTAGGAGGGAGCTGCAGCAAACTGATTGGGAGGGACTGTTAGCTGGCAAGTCCACGGTTGGCAAGTGGGAGGCATTTAGGGACAAAATGAAACGGTTGCAGGGGAGGTATGTTCCAGTTAAGCGAAAAGATGGGAAAGGTAGGATTAGACAGCCGTGGATTACGGGGGATATTGAAGACTTGGTCAGGAAGAAGAGGGAGGCGTATGCTAGGTCGAAACAAATGGGTACGGAGAGTGCGCTGGAGGAATATAGCGAGAGTAGGAGGGAGCTAAAAAGGGGAATTAGAAGGGCGAAGAGAGGGCATGAGATGGCTTTGGCTGGTAGGATTAAGGAAAATCCAAAGGCATTTTATTCCTATATCAGAGGCAAGAGAGTAGTTAGAGGGAAAATTGGTTCTCTTAGGGAGAAGAGTGGAGAGTTGTGTATTGAGTCGGAGGGAATGGGGGAGCTCCTGAATGAATACTTTGCGTCGGTATTCACAAAGGAGAGGGGTTCGGAATCGTGTGGTCTCTTGGAGGGAGTGGAGGTTTATTTGCAGAATATAGTTATTACGAGAGAGGAAGTGCTAGGGCTTTTAGAACCCAGCATTGAACCCTACAGTGCAGAAACAGGCCCTTCGGCCCATCGAGTCTGCACCGAACACAATCCCACCCAGACCCTATCCCCATATCCCTACACATTTACCTGCTAATCCCTCTAACCTACACATCCCAGGACACTAAGGGGCAATTTTAGCATAGCCAATGAACCTAACCCGCACATCTTTGGACTGTGGGAGGAAACCGGAGCACCCGGAGAAAACCCACGCAGACACGAGGAGAATGTGCAAACTCCACACAGGCAGTGACCCGAGCCGGGAATCGTAAGGTAGCGTAAGGACGGATAAAGCTCCGGGGCCTGATGGTATTTATCCCAGGCTGCTTAGGGAGGCGAAAGATGAAATTGCTGGGCCTCTGGCGCAAATCTTTGTCTCTTCTTTGGACACAGGTGAGGTCCCAGAAGACTGGAGGGTAGCAAATGTGGTCCCGTTGTTCAAAAAAGGCAGTAGGGATAACCCTGGAAATTATAGACCGGTGAGTTTGACATCGGTGGTAGGGAAGTTAATGGAAAAAATACTTAGGGGTAGGATGTATGAGCATTTGGAGCGTTGCGATCTGATTAGGGATACGCAACCTGGCTTTGTTAGAGGGAGGTCTTGCCTTACGAATCTGGTGGAATTCTTTGAGGAGGTGACAAAAACGGTTGACGATGGGAGAACCGTTGATGTCATCTATATGGATTTCAGTAAGGCATTTGACAAAGTCCCTCACGGTAGGCTGGTAGAAAAGGTTAAGGTGCATGGGATACGAGGCCAGGTAGCTAGGTGGATTGAGAACTGGCTGGGAAATAGGAGTCATGATGTGGGTATGCCGGCGTTGGACTGGTGTAAACACAGTAAAAACCTGGTGTTGTCAGACTTTTTACTGGGAAATAGGAGACAGAGGGTAGCTGTGGAGGGGACCTTGTCGGGCTGGAGGCCAGTGACCAGTGGTGTGCCGCAGGGCTCAGTACTGGGACCTCTCCTCTTTGTAGTCTACATAAATGACTTGGAAGAGGGCGTAGGTGGTGTGATTAGCAAGTTTGCTGATGACACCAAGATGGCAGGGTTGGCGGGTATGGAACTGGATTGTCAGGTGATACAACAGGATATAGATAGGTTGGTGCAGTGGGCAGATAGGTGGCAGATGGCATTTAATCCTGACAAATGCGAGGTGATGCATTTTGGATGGAATAATGCAGTGAGGAGCTATGAGATTAAAGGGAGGCCGATTAGGAGTATAGACATACAGAGGGACCTGGGAGTGCAGGTTCACAAATCCATGAAGGTTGCGTCACAAGTGGAGAAGGTTGTTAGGAAGGCTTATGGGATGTTGGCCTTTATAGGAAGGGGCATAGAGTATAAAAGCTGCCGTCTAATGCTTCAGTTGTACAGAACGTTGGTTAGACCGCATTTGGAGTACTGCGTCCAGTTCTGGTCACCTTACTACCGGAAGGACGTGGAGTCTCTGGAAAGGGTGCAGAGGAGGTTTACCAGGATGTTGCCTGGCATGGGGGGACTGGGTTACGAGGAGAGGTTGAAGAAACTGGGACTATTTTCCTTGGAAAGATGGAGATTGAGAGGGGACATGATAGAAGTATATAAGATAATGAAGGGAATGGATAGAGTTAATAGTGAGAGACTGCTCCCTAGACTGGGTACGAACACGAGAGGTCATCATTTAAGGGTGAGGGGGGAGAGGTATAATTTGGAGGTGAGAAGAAGGTTCTTTACGCAGAGAGTTGTAGGGGTCTGGAACGCGCTACCGAGTAGGGTGGTGGAGGCAGGAACATTGGACTCATTTAAGATGCAGTTAGATAGGCACATGAGTGAAACGAGAATGGAGGGATATGGTAGGGACTATTAAATATGGTTAAACCTCAGGAGACACCAGAAAGGCAGGCTGTAAGATTAATATTTTTGTCTTTATTCCACAGGTGGAGGTCCACCTCGTGTCAAACGAGGGGCATTCACACGGCGGGTCGTGCGTGGGCTGCTCTTGGAAGTTCCAGAAGTGGCCTAGTACTTCATGTCGGTGTGTGTGCTTGATCCTGGACCGGTAGATGGGCGCCGCAACAGCTCAGTGACTAGCACTGCTGGCTGTGCAGGCACATGGATTTGGGCCTGTGTCTGTGGGAGTTTGCGCATTCTCCCTGTGGTTGCGTGGGTTTCCTCCGGGCGCTCCGGTTTCCTCCCACACCCCAAAGATGTGCTCTCAGGCTAATCGGTTTTTACCAAATTGACACTATTTCTTCCCTGAATCTGACTGAGTAGGGTTCCATTCATAGATATGCAGGGTAGAATAGGTGTAGGGTGATGTGGCGGCGCGGGCTCGTTGGGCCGAAGGGCCTGTTTCCCGTGCTGGGTTGTTCTTTGTTCTTTGATCGAGGTGGAGAGACTCTTCCCGCTCAAAAAAGACAGTAGGACTAGGGGGCACAGCCTCAAGATAAAGTGGGGGCGGTTTAGAACGGAGTTGAGGAGGAACTTCTTCACGCAAAGGGTGGTGAATCTCTGGAATTCTCTGCCCGTTGAAGTGGTGGAGGCTGCCTCGCTAAATATTTTTAAGAAACGGGTTGATGGGTTTTTGATAAGAGAGGGGATTAAGGGTTATGGGGAGAGGGCGGGAATGTGGAATGAGCAGCGACAGATCAGCCATGATCTTATTGAATGGCGGGGCAGGCTCGAAGGGCCAGATGGCCTACTCCTGCTCCTATTTCTTATGTTCTTATGTTATTCACTCTGGTGGGTCAATAGAATCATAGAACCATAGAAAATTACAGCTCAGAAACAGGCCTTTTGGCCCTTCTTGTCTGTGCCAAACCATTTTTTTACCTAGTCCCACTGACCTGCACTTGGACCATATCCCTCCACACCCCTCTAATCCATGAACCTGTCCAAGTTTATCTGAAATGTTAAAAGTGAGACCAGTTAACCAGATACATTTAACAGGTAACAAATTGTCATGAACATAACATATAAAGTCAATGAAAAAAGATCTTGAAAGGAGATAAGGGAAATATTTTAACTCAGAGATTTGTTGAAAATTGGAACAATCAGCTGAAATGTGATGAGAGCTGATTTCATAAATAAGTTTAAAGGAATAGGACTAAACTCTTAGAGGAGGAACTTCCAGAGTTCTGGACAAATAAACTTGGTACAAAGTACAACAGCTCTTTTAAAGAGCCAGTACACACAAGATGGCCTTGTTTTGTTCAACAAGTTAGAGTCATGGAGATTCACAGCATGGATACAGGCCTTTTGGCCCACCTCGTCCATGCTACCCTTTTTTTAAACCCCTAAGCTAGTCCCAATTGCTTGCGTTTGGCCCATATCCCTCTATACCCATCTTATCCATGTAACTGAATAAACGCTTTTCAAAAGACAAAATTGTACCCGTCTCTACCATTACCTCTCACAGCTTGTTCCAGACACTCACCACCCTCTGTGTGAAAAAATTGCCCCTCTGGATCCTCTTGTATCTCTCCCTTCTCACCTTAAACCTATGCTCTCTAATTTAAGACTCCCCTATCTTTGGGAAAATATATTGAATATGTAGCTATGATCACCCCTCAGCTTCCTACGCTCCTGAGAAAAAAGTTCCAGTTTATCCAGCCTCTCCTTATAATTCAAACCATCAAGTCCTGATAGCATCCTAGTAAATCTTTTCTGCACTCTTTCTAATTTAATAATATCCTTTCTATAATAGGGTGACCAGAACTGTACACAGTATTCCAAATGTGGCCTTACCGATGTGTTGTACAACTTCAACAAGGCGTCCCAACTCCTGTATTCAATGTTCTGACCGATGTAACCAAGTTTGCCGAATGCCTCCTTCGTTGGTCACAGGTATAGTGCCAGTAGATTGGAGGATAGCGAATGTTGTCCCATTGTTTAAGAAGGGGAACAGAGACTTCCCCGGGAATTATAGACCGGTGAGTCTTACTTCTGTTGTGGGCAAGGTTTTAGAAAACATTATTCGGGATAGGATTTATAGTTATTTAGAGAGTAATAAATTGATTGGAGATAGTCAGCATGGTTTTGTGGAGGGTAGGTCGTGCCTTACTAACCTTATTGAGTTTTTTGAGAAAGTGACCAAAGAGGTGGATGGGGGTAAGGCAGTGGACGTGGTGTATATGGATTTTAGTAAGGCGTTTGATAAGGTTCACCATGGTAGGCTTCTGCAGAAAATGCAGATGTATGGGATTGGGGGTGATCTAGGTAATTGGATCAGGAATTGGCTAGCGGATAGGAGATAGAGGGTGGTGGTTGATGGTAAGTATTCGTCATGGAGTTCGGTTACGAGCTCTGCAACCTGTCTAAGTCTTCCTGCAAACTATGACACCCTTCATCACTATCTACCACACCTCTGACTTTGGTGTCATCAGCAAATTTACTAATCCACCCAACTATACCCTCATCCAGATCATTAATAAAAATTACAAACAGCAGTGGCCCCAAAACAGATCCCTGAGGCACACCACTCATAACCGAACTCCATGACGAATACTTACCATCAACCACCACCCTCTGTCTCCTATCCGCTAGCCAATTCCTGATCCAATTCCCTAGATCACCCCCAATCCCATACATCTGCATTTTCTGCAGAAGCCTACCATGGTGAACCTTATCAAACGCCTTACTAAAATCCATATACACCACGTCCACTGCCTTACCCCCATCCACCTCTTTGGTCAGTCTTTTTATTATCCCTAACTATTGCTGTATTAGCAGCATCGAACCTTATGTCCTATGTTTGTGACTAAACTCACAGTTGTTTCCATAATGTGGGTTATCAATGTGCCTGGCTATATCCAGTTGACCTAACTTTAAGCTATTTCTCTATGCTGTACAGATATATGTGTTAACAGCATCTTTACCTATTGCTCACAGGACTAACCCCAAAAGCTTGTGAGTTTACTATCAAATAAATCGTTTGGACTTAAACTGGTGTTGTCAGACTTTTTATTGTCCCTTCTGATATTTAGCAGGAGATCATTGCACCCCATTGAAATGCATCGGCCTATTGTTAGAAGCCCAGATCAGGCCAGACTTTCTGTCACCAAGAGTTCCTGCAGTTGGCTTAATCTGATAACAGGTTACATGTAAACAACAGCATGGAGATGGACACCTGGGGGCGGACCCTGGTGTCCTGTCAGGCAAACATCAAGAAACCCACTGGGTATTGGAACCCCCTCCTGGGATCTCATTGGCCGGAAGCCAGAGAAGTTTCTGGAAAGGCAAGCAGGCAGGGGATAAAGGAACACATTTTCAGACATCAACAGCGAAGACTCGACGAAGGAGGCAACCCTTGACCATTCAGAAGACTGACCAGAGAAGGAAGGAAGAAGCTGCCATCGAGACTCACCTTCGTGACGACAGACCAGAGGGACTCAGAGAATCGAGCCTACAGTTTTAACCAAACCATTTTTGCGGGAAGTATATCTGATTTTGGGATATCCTCTTGTTTTATGTGCGTAATTTAAGGATTAATAGTGTTATTGTTAATAAACTTGTTGAACCTTTACTTGTGTTTGTCCTTTGTCCATCTTGCAAATAAGGGCACCGGGGTAAAACATTGGAATAAGTAAACTAGTCGAAAGCATCAGAGATTATTAAATTACTATGATGAGAAATATTCATTTAGGATTTCACCCGTCTTGTGGATCTGCACGTAGATGAACTTGTTGATCCTTAAGAGGTCCTTTTCTCTCCCTTGTTACTCTTTTGCCCTTTATGTATTTGTAGAAACTTTTTGAATTCTCCTTTACCTTATCTGCCAAACAATCTTGTGTCCCCATTTTGCCCACCTGATTTCTCTCTTAACTCAACTCATACTCTATATTCTTCAAGGGATCCACTTGATCCCAGCTGTTTGCGTATGTCAAGTTTCTTTTCATTTTCAGCAATCCCACAGACAGAGCACAGCATAGATCACCTGGCCATGGCCAGATGGGCCTGTCCACTCCAGGATAGACTTCTCTGTGTCCTGAGCTCTCAGTCAGATCCACTGATGTCAAGCCAGTGTTCGTCTCTGACCACTGCCTCCTACTGGCCAAATGCCATCTAGCGGAGGACCACAGGTTTGGCAGGGGAAAGTGGAAGCTGAATATGAAACTTCTGACCCTAGAACTCAAAAGGGAAAACCAAGGTTGGAGAACTGTGAAACCCTCTTTGAGTCTCCATCATTCTGGTGGGAAACAATCAAGGGGAACATCAAAAGGTTCTTCATTCATAAAAGAGTTCAGAAGGCCAGGGAGAGACAGGGGGAATTGTCCTGACTCCAGAAAAGCATGATGTGGAGATGCCGGCGTTGGACTGGGGTAAACACAGTAAGAAATCTGACAACACCAGGTTTAAGTCCAACCGATTTATTTAATAGTAATTCCACAAGCTTTCAAGGTTAAACTCTTCGTCAGGTGTATGGAGAGTTCTGGCCTCATACAGTACTATCAAATAAATCACTATAATAAATAAATTACTATGAAATAAATCGGGTGGACTTAAACCTGGTGTTGTCAAACTTCTTACTTCAGAAAAGTATGCAGAATCTATCCAACTGCAGTCAATGGGAAGTCAAGGAGGATTTCCAGGATGTGAAGAGCCAGCAAGCTTTGCTCTTTGCCTCAGAGGTCTCCAAGATTATCTTCCAATCCAGGGTCCACCCCTGGATGAAACATGCTTGCGTTTCTTCTTCCAAAAGATGAGCGACCTCTGCGATCAGAGTCCAAAGGAAGAAGAGAGCTCCGTAGAGTCATTGCAGTCTGACATTCTGAAGATCTGCAAATCCTTCTATGCCTGACTGTAAGACCTGAAGCCTACAGACAGCATGGCCTCCCAGTCTTTCTTGTCATCTAATCCAGAGGTATTAGAGGACGGTGAGCAAGAGAGCCTGAACAGACCGTTATCTTTGGGTGGGCTGACAAAGGCCCTTGAGCCTTTTGAGACAAGTAAAACTCCCAGAAGCGATGACTTACCGGCTGAGTTTTACTCAGCGTTGTGGGAGTTGACAGGCCTGGTGCTCTTGGAAGTATATGGGAGTATGCTTCTGGAAGGCAGCATGTCTAATGATTTCCATGAGGAAAGACATCATTACCCTCATCTACAAGCAGAAGGGAAAAAGGGAAGAAATTAGAAATTGGTGACCCATTTCACTGTTGAACGTGGATTACAAAATTCTAGCCAAGGTCATCGCCAAGTCTGCTCTGGGGTCAGTGATCCATCCTGATCAGACCTGTGCTGTACCCAGCAGGAAGAACTCTTAAGCCTTGTATTACTCATGGATACTATTGCCAATGTGCGGGGCAGGAGTGTGGATACCTGCGTCATCAGCCTAGAACTGAAGGCGCTGACAGAATTTCACACACCAGCATGATGGATGTGTACTCCAAAATTGGGTTTGGGAAGGAAATTCAAATTGGATCCAATGGCTCTACACAAACATCAGTAGCAAGGTTTCAATCAATTAAATCCAAAAGCTTTCCAATTCAATCTGGCATCAGGCAGGGCTGCCCTCTCTCCTCTGTCCTGTTTAAGTGTTATATAGAACCATTTGATGAGTCCATCAGGAAGTAACTGGCATAAGAGGATCCTAGGCACCAAGTCCCAGGCATTCAAGTTGAAGCCTCCCTGTATATGGATGATATCATCATCTTCTGCTCAGATTCGCCGTTGGTGCGCAGACTGATCAACATCAGTGACCAGTTCGAACTGGCCTCGGGTGCCAAGGTAACTCATAAGAACTAGGAGCGGGAGTAGGCCATCTAACCCCTCAAGCCTGCCCCGCCATTCAATAAGATCATGGCTGATCTTTTTGTGGACTCAGCTCCACTTACCCACCCGCTCACCATAACCCTTAATTCCTTAAAATTTATCCTTGCCCTAAAAACATTCAATGAGGCAGGGATTCAACTGCTTCACTGGGCAGGGAATTCCATAGATTCACAATAGGACAATGTGCAAACTCCACACAGACAGTGACCCAAGCCTGGAATCGAACCCAGGTCCCTGGAGCTGTGAAGTAACAGTGCTAACCACTGTGCCACCGTGCCATCCCATGCTTTGTGAGTGGAAAATCATGTCTCACAAAGTTTTTTGAAGGGGTAACCAAGATGGTAGATGAGGGCAATGTAGTTGATGTTGTCTACATGGACTTTAGCAAAGCCTTTAACAAGGTGCCGCATGGTAGGTCGTTGCATAAAGTTAAATCTCATGGGATCCAGGGTGAGGGATCTAAATGGATACAAAATTGATTTCTTGACAGAATAAGAAGTCTCACAACACCAGGTTAAAGTCCAACAGGTTTATTTGGTGTCACAAGCCACTAGCTTTCGGAGCACTGCCTCTTCATCAGGACCCATCCAGTCCAACGCTGGCATCTCCACTTCTTGATAGAAGTCAGAGGGTGGTTGTAGAGGATTATAAGAACATAAGAAATAGGAGCAGGAGTAGGCCATCTAGCCCTTCGAGCCTGACCCGCCATTCAATAAGATCATGGCTGATCTGTCGTGGCTCAGTTCCACTTTCCCACAGGACACAGATTTAAGGTGCGGGGAGGAAAGTACAGAGGTGATGTTAGGGGTAAGCTTTTCACTCAGAGGGTGGTGAGTGAGTGGAATCGGCTGCCGTCAGTGGTGGTGGAGGTGAACTCGCTGGGGTCTTTTAAAAGACTTCTGGATGAGTATATGGGATTTAATGGGATTGGGGGTTATAGATAGGTCTTGATGTGATAGGTGCAACTCGTGGGCCGAAGGGCCTGTTTGTGCTGTAGTGTTCTATGTTCTATGTTCCCGCCCTCTCCCCATAACCCTTAATCCCCTTGCCTATCAAAAACCTATTAACCCGCGTCTTAAATATATTTAGCGAGGCAGCCTCCACCACTTCAACGGGCAGAGAATTCCAGAGATTCACCACCCTTTGAGTGAAGAAGTTCCTCCTCAACTCCGTTCTAAACCACCCCCCCTTTATCTTGAGGCTGTGCCCTCTAGCCCTGCTGTCCTTTCTGAGCGGAAAGAGTCTCTCCACCTCTATCCTATCCATCCCATTCATCATCTTATATGTCTCAATGAGATCTCCCCTCATTCTTCTAAACTCTAACGAGTACAAGCCTAGTTTATTCAGCCTCTCCTCATAGCTCAACCCCCTCAACTCCGGTATCAGCCTAGTAAACCTCCTCTGCACTCCCTCCAAGGCCAAAATACCCTTGCGTAAGTACGGCGACCAAAACTGCACACAGTACTCCAGCTGCGGCCTCAACAGTGCCCGGTACAGTTGCAGCAAGACCTCCCTACTTTTATATTCAATCCCCCTCGCTATGAAGGCCAGCATCCCATTCGCCTTCCTGACCACCTGCTGCACCTGCAGGCTGGGTTTTTGCGACTCATGCACAAGGACCCCGAGGTCCCTCTGCACCGTCGTCTGCTGCAGTTTTTCGCCATGTAAGTGAAAGTCCTTCCTACCATTATTCCTACCAAAGTGAACAACTTCACACTGCCAACATTAAATTCCATTTGCCAGTTCCTGGCCCATTCGCCCAGCCTATCTAGATCCCTCAAACTAAAGGCCTGTGACCAGCGGTGTGCCTCAGGGATCAGTGCTGGGCCCACTGTTTTGTCATTTATATTAATGCTTTGGATGAGAATATAGGAGGCATGGTTAGTAAGTTTGCAGATGACATCAAGATTGGTGGCATAGTGGACTAGTAAAGAAAATTATCTCCAATTGCAATGGGTCCTTAATCAATTGGGCCAGTGGGCTGATGAATGGCAGATGGAATTTAATTTAGACAAACGTGACGTGATGCATTTTGGTAGATTGAACAAGGGCAGGACTTACTCAGTTAATGGTAGGGCTTTGGGGAGAGTTACAGAATAAAGAGATCTTTGGGAACATGTTCATAGCTCCTTGAAAGTGGAGTCACAGGTGGACAGAGTGGTGAAGAAGGCATTCAGCATGCTTGGTTTCATTGGTCAGAACATTGAATACAGGAGTTGGGACGTCTTGTTGAAGTTGTACAAGACATTGGTAAGGCCACACTTGGAATACTGTGTGCAGTTCTGGTCACCCTATTATAGAAAGGATATTGTTAAACTAGAAAGAGTGCAGAAAAGATTTACTAGGATGCTACCAGGACTTGATGAATTGAGTTATAAGGAGAGGCTGGATAGACTGGGACTTTTTTCTCTGGAGCAGGGGATGCTGAGGGGTGATCTTATAGAGGTCTACAAAATAATGAGGGGCACATATCAGCTAGATAGTCAGTATCTTTTCCTAAAGGTAGGGGTATCTAAAACTAGAGGGCATAGATTTAAGGTGAGAGGGGAGAGATATAAAAGTATTCAGAGGCGCACTTTTTTCACACAGAGGGTGGTGAGTGTCTGGAACAAGCTGCCAGAGGTAGTAGTAGAGGTGGGCACAATTTTGTCTTTTAAGAACATAGAACATAGAACACTACAGCACAAACAGGCCCTTCGGCCCACGAGTTGCGCCGATCACATCAACACCTATCTATAACCCCCAATCCCATAAAACCCCATATACTCATCCAGAAGTCTCTTAAAAGACCCCAGCGAGTTCGCCTCCACCACCACTGACGGCAGCCGATTCCACTCACTCACCACCCTCTGAGTGAAAAACTTACCCCTAACATCACTTCTGTACTTTCCTCCCCACACCTTAAATCTGTGTCCTCTCGTAGTGACCATTTCAACCCGGGGAAATAACCTCTGAGAATCCACCCTATCTATTCCTCTCAACATTTTATAAACCTCTATCAGGTCGCCTCTCAACCTTCGTCTCTCCAGGGAAAAGAGTCCCAGCTCCCTCAACCTAACTTCATAAGGCATGCCTCCCAGTCCAGGCAACATCCTTGTAAATCTCCTCTGTACCCTTTCAATAGCTTCTACGTCATTCCTATAGTGAGGCGACCAGAACTGCGCACAGTATTCCAAATGAGGCCTGACAAGGGTCTTATAAAGTTGCAGCATTACCTCCCGACTCCTAAACTCAATCCCTCGATTTATGAAGGCCTGTACACCATATACCTTCTTGACCACCTCTTCCACCTGCGAGGCTGATTTAAGAGTCCTGTGGACCCGGATCCCAAGATCCTTCTGCTCTTCAACACTACTAAGACTCCTGCCCTTGATAGTGTACTCGTTCATCCCGTTGGTTCTGCCAAAATGGACGACTACGCATTTATCCATGTTGAAGTCCATCTGCCACTTCTCCGCCCAGTCCTGCATCCTATCTATGTCCTGCTGCAACTTTTGATATCCTTCCAGACCATCCACAACACCACCGACCTTCGTGTCATCAGCGAACTTACTTACCCATCCCTCCACTTCCTCATCCAGGTCATTTATGAAAATGACAAACAGCAAGGGTCCCAGAACAGATCCCTGGGGCACTCCACTGGTGACTGACCTCCATTCAGAAAAAGCCCCATCCACAACCACTCTCTGCCTTCTGCAGGCAAGCCAGTTCTGGATCCACAAGGCCAAAGGCCCTTGGATCCCATGCCCTCTCACCTTCTCAAGAAGTCTTGCATGGGGGACCTTATCAAACGCCTTGCTGAAGTCCATGTACACCACGTCCACGGCACTTCCTTCGTCAATGTGTTCAGTCACATTATCGAAGAATTCAACTAGGCTCGTAAGGCACGACCTGCCCTTGACAAATCCATGCTGACTATTCTTGATCATGTCAAACCTCTCCAAATGCTCGTAAATCTTGTCCCTCAGAAGCCTCTCCATCAGCTTACCAACCACTGAGGTCAGACTCACCGGTCGGTAATTTCCCGGGCTATCCCTGTTCCCTTTCTTGAAAATAGGGACTACATCCGCAATCCTCCAATCTTCCGGAACCTCTCCCGTCTCTATTGATGATGCAAAGATCATCGCCAAGGGCACTGCAATCACTTCCCTGGCCTCCCACAGTATCCTGGGGTAAAAAGCATTTAGATAGTTACATGGGTACAATGGGTCTAGGGGGGTATGGGGCAAATGCAGGCAATTGGGATTAGCTTAGGGGTTTTAAAAAAAGAAAAGGCGACATGGGATGGACATGTTGGGCTGAAGGGCCTATTTCCATGCTGTAAATCTCTATGACTCTATGACCTCTATAAAGACTAAAAGCAGCAGTAGGCCATCTGGCCCCTCGAGCCTGCTCTGCCATTCAATAAGATCATGGCTGATCTTTTTGTGGGCTCAGCTCCACTTATCCGCCTGCTCATCGTAACCCTTAATTCATGGCAAGACTGTGGCTACGTTTTTTGGGAACTAGGCTAAACAACTCCTTGTCCCATTCACCAGCAGCTCAGATGGCCTGAAAGTGTTCAGGATATGGGTTTGGAGGGACCAAGGCATATGTTAGAAACTGGAAGGACTGTGTACGTATAACGAGCCATAAACTGGGCTTGTGGGAGCAATGATCCCTCTTCATTACAGGTAGAAACTGGTCATCCGGTCTGAGGCATTCTTGGTGTTGCTTATTTGGTGCAGGGTAGAATAGACATGGACAAAGTTTCTCCTTGGTGGGAGGATCAGTGACAGGGGGCATAGATTTAAGTAAGGGGCAGCAAGTTGAGATAGGATGTGGGGAAAAATTTTTTCACCCAGAAGACTGTGGGAGTCTGGAACTGACTGCCTTAAAGAGTGATGGAGCAAAGACCCTCATAACATTAAGAAGTATTTGGATGTGTACTTGCGATGCTGAGGCACACAAGGTTATGGACAAGTGCTGGAAAAGAGGAATTAGAATAGTTGGGTTATTTGTCTTTGACTGGCACAGACTCAATGGGCCAAAGGATCTTTTTCAGTACTGTAGACCTTGATGACTCTGTAAGAGGTTTGTCTTATGACGAGAGATTGGGCAGGTTAGCCCTATACTTCCTGGAGTTAGAATATTGAGAATAGATTGTTAGCACTGCTGCCTCACAGTACCTGGGACCTGTTTTCAATTTCAGCCTCAGGTTACTGTCAGTATGAAGTTTGTACATTCTCCTGTGTCTGAGTGGATGTCCACGGGGGCTCTCACAGTCCAAGGTGTGTGGGTGAGGTTGACTAACCCTTAGTGTCAAGGGGACTAGCAGGGTGAAGGCGTGGGGTTATGGGGATAGGGCCAGGGTGGGATTGTTGTCGGTGCAAGCTCGATGGGCTGAATGATCTCCTTCTGTGCTGTGGGGATTCTATGATCCAACGAGACCTAATTGAGGTGTACAAGATGATGAGGGCAATTGATAAAGTGGATATGGAGAGGATATTTTTTCTTGCTGGGCAACTTAGAACAAGAGATCATAGCTTTAGGATAAAAGGTAGTAGATTTAAACAGAGATGAGGAGAAATTATTTCTCCCAAAGGTGATTCTGTGGAATTCACTGCCCCAGAGCACAGTGGATGCCAGGTCTTTGAGTAATTTTAAGAAAGAGCTGGGCAGATTTTTAATTAGTAAAGGTTTGAAGTGCTATAGTGAATGGGAAAGTAAGTGGAGTTGAAGCTAAGATGAAATCAGCTAAGATGGCATTGAATGATGGAGCAGGCTCGAGGGGGTGAATTGCCTACTCCTGCTCCAAGTTTTTACAATTCCTCACCAGGGCAGGATTAGCCATTTCACACAGTCTTTCTTGGAACATTTTATCCTTAATTCCAAGAAGCAGTCAGTCTCAGCATAACTGCTGGTGTTATAGGATGGAAATAACATTCTTCAATGAGTTTTCTCAATTCATGCTGATCTCACCAGTATTTGCTTTCTCCTGTTTCTCTCAAAATGTCTGTTCCTGTGTGATTGGCCATATTAATGTCACCTTTGTCTCCATTTTTATTATCGTCTGTCCATATGGAACAGACATTATACATTCCTCCTCCAATCCCTGTTGCCACCTGTATTTCTTTCTCTTGATTGACCTCCATTTCAAGGGAAGAGTTTTTCAAGTTTGCTCAAATCACTTTTTTTGCAGCAGCGTTATGGGGTCACAAGTGTCCTTTTGGTGAGAGGTTTCCACACTAAATTTCCAGACAGAGCAAAGAGCCTGCCTACCATCTGTAAAATTTCAGTCAGTGACAGAGGGGCTTTAATAGGTCTCTTAGTTACTTTGATAAGCTACTAGTTGCTCACAGGTGGGTAATTTTGTAGAGGCTTTTTCGGAGGCTACGAATTGCAGAACTCTAGCTAACACAAAGATCGTGACGACAGTATCCTGGTGAAAGACATTCTTTATTGATCAACATATGCTGGGAGACAAGTGTGGGGCATTCCAACGCTTCTCTGAAGTAACATCACAGTAGCAAAATAATTATATAATTTCCAACATAGAACATAGAACATTACAGCACAAACAGGCCCTTCGGCCCTCGAGTTGCGCCGATCCAAAAGCCATTTTACATACCCATGGACTCATTCCAGTTAGAAATGAACCAATCATCATTAGTACAGGTCAATCATTATTAGTAAATGCCACATACCTTGGGCAATTACATTTATTCTCTGACAGCATGGGAATAGTGCTTGCGAGTGATTTCTGACTGTCTATCTCATGGCCACCTATTGGCTGCTCCAGACCCTCTATCTGGTTTAATACTTTGTTGTCATTAAGCTATCTGGGATCATTAGTTTTGTCCTTGGCTGATGAAATATTTTATTCATGAGGACTGTCTCGAGCCCATGTCAGTAACAGCTATGCTTCTCTGAGTGTATTGTTATTAAGAATGTGATTCATTTCACTTGACTACTTCCCATGATGCCTTAGAACTCTGCACCATGAGCCAGGGTATATGCTTTTGCAATAACACGCTTTTCAGAAATACATGTTTAAATTCTCCAACTGTGGTGACATAGAAACTATGTTTCAATGCAAACAGTAACTCTGTAAAATATATGTGTAAGACAGTCTGTGATTCTTATCCTAAATTAATCCACTTTGTTTTAATAGTCTTTGTTAGTGTTTTAGTCCCAGTGTATGTTGAATCCCTCTAACAAGCCCTTTCAACCTCAACTCACGCTGGCTAAAACGTAGTCAGTGGCGAAACTGCTAATATGCTGGCCAGCAACACAAGATTCTGGTTCACCTGTCTTAAGGGGCAGCATGGTGGCACAGTGGTTAGCACTGCTGCCGGTGACTGTGTGGAGTTTGTACATTCTCTCCATATCTACAGGGGTTTCCTCCACACAGTCCAAACTTGTGCAGGTTAGGATGATTGCTAAATTGCCCTTAGCGTCAGAGGGATTAGAAGGGTAAATGGGGGGGGGGGGGGGGGGGGGGAGGAGGTTATGGGAATAGTTGTTGATGTAGGCTCGATGGACAGAATAACCTCCTTCTGCACTGCAGGAATTTTGTGATTCTGTTCTACCTGTGCCCTCATCAACAACTGAAAGTTCAGCCTGACTTGTTCTAACTCATCAAAGTTTGCAAATGAGTCAGAAAACACATACATACTGCAAGCAAACAACCAGTGTCCTTTCACCCATTTTAGTGCACAAGCCCCATTCTATTTGAGAGTGGTTTAGAATTGAATTCAGTACTTGATTTCTAATCCAGTAAGTATCCCAGTCAATTTTCATGATAAAGTTAACTCTCTTGAAATCTGGGATCAGCATTCCATTTGGGTTAGTACAGGGAGATTTTTGTGATCAGGTCAGAGAATTGTGAGCTAATTCAGGCAAGGTTGGGAAGGGAATTCAGGTCAAAGATTGGGGGTTGGGTCAAGGAAAGTCAGGTCAGCTTGGGGTGATCAGGGTCAGTAGAAAAAGAGTGGAGATTCAGGAGAGATCCAGTTGGAGGTTCAGATGGGGATGGGGTGCCAGAGAGTCAGGTTCAGGAAACAGAGGAGGGGATGAAGATTAAGAGGGATTGGGTGTCAGACTGAGAAAAGTTAGGGGGTTAGGTTGGGCGGGTTGTGATTCATGTGTCCGGCTGCTGAGGGGGAAGTAGATAGTATGTATGGCAGTCAAATGTCTGTGAAGGCTCAATACTAGAGCGGGCAGATTATTTCTTATTGAGCTATTGCAGGTGCTTGAGGTGAATGTTTCCAGGTACTTGTACTTTTCTTTCTTTATCTGACTGATTTTTATCACGTTATTTGCGCAGCTCAGTGAAGGTTAACAACTCCATCTATTACTGATTGGCTGGAGATGAATATGTGGGTTTTTGCTTTTGTCAAACTACCTGTTATTCCAAAAAAAGAGATCCAGGTTCCGATTAAGCAAACCACACGCAGAGGCTACAGAAATTAACAATTTTAATAAACTTTTGGCATAATAGAGTAACAAAAAAAAACTTTAACAGGTTAAAGTGAAGTGAATTTATTGCCACATCTGGGGAATAGGTAGGGAAGTAGTTGATCTGATGTCAGCAGGGTGATTGCAAGAATGTTTTTCACTCATTCACTGATTAGATAGACGAGCATCTATTGCCCAATACAAAGATTTCTTCACTTTCCACCTTCCAGGATGTTTCATTTGTTTATATTTTTAAATAAATATTTAAGCTTTGTGATGAAGTGGCTGTCTGATAATGGCCAAATTACAGTTTTGGACAAAATCAGGGAAAAAGCAGATGATTAATTTTCTAGGTTGAGAGTTGCTGCTTCAGGATCATTGACGATTTGGGCTGGAAGTTGTGCTCAGTTTTGCACTCACTTTCAGAAGTTTTCTTTTGCACAAGTTTTCCGCTCAAATGAATTTGCATTTGAGTGATTGCACAATCTGCAATGGGGCAACACAATCAGTCAGTGTTGTCAAGAGAAATGTTGTTCTTCTACTTTAAAAAGTATTCCTTCATTCTTTAATTGTGATGACTAGGCACAACAACTTTTATTTATACAGCATCTTTAATATAACAAAAAGATTCCAAGGTGCTGCATCGGAGTCAGAGTCAGAGAGATATACAGCACAGAAAACGGCTCTATGGCCCATTCAGTCTGTGCCAGTGAAAAACAAACCAAACAAAATGGGGGAAAAAGGGACTCCTTGTTTTCACTTTACTTAATTTTTAACTGTTCTCTACTTTTTATTTCTTTATTGTTTTTCTTTTCCCCCCACTCTTTCCCCCTCCTTTAGCCCCCCCTTTTACCTTCCCTCCCTCCACTTTTCTCAATTTTACCTCTCTTCCACCCATCGCACCCTCCTCCCCCAACCATACACCTTCATCTGTCATAGCTTATCCTCTGATTTCAGCTTCTCTGCCATTTGGCCATTCACATCTTCTATTATCTATGGATTGTCATTAGCATCTCTTAACCTTTTCCTTGTTTCTCAATTGTAGAATCAATTATAGAACCCTACAGTGCAGGAACAGGCCCTTCGGCCCATCAAGTATGCACTGACCACCATCCCATCCAGGCCCTATCCCCATATCTCTACATATTTTACCCACTAATCCCTCTAACCCATGCATCTCAGGACACTAAGGGGTTTCTGTGGCTGTGACTCATCTTTCATTCCCTCTCCCTGCAGTATAAATATCTCCCACTTTCTACGCCTTTTAGCTCTGACAAAGAGTCATCTGGATTCGAAATATCAGTTCTTTTCTCTCCTTATAGATGCTGCCAGACCTGCTGAGATTCTCCAGCATTTTCTTTTTGGTTTCAGATTCCAGCATCTGCAGTAATTTGCTTTTATTTTAGGTTATGTTCCAGCTGTATAAGGTGCTGGTGAGGCCACTCCTGGAGTACTGTGTACAGTTTTAGTCTCCTTACTTGAGAAAGGACATTGTGGCACTGGAGGAGATACAGAGGAGACTCACTAAGTTTATTTCAGAGTTGAGAGGGTTGGCCTATGTGGAGAAACTGAATAGATCGGGACTACGTTCATTGGAATTTAGAATGGGAGTGGGGGGGCGGATCTTATAGAAACACATAAAATTACAAAGGTAATAGATAAAACAGAAGCAGAGGTTGCTTCCACTGGCAGGTGAAACTAGAATAAGGGGCATAGCCTCAAAATAAGGGGAAGCAGATTTAAGGCTGAATTGAGGAGAAACTTCTTCACACAAAGGGTTGTGAATGTGTGGAATTCCCTGCCCAGTGAAGCAATTGAGACTACCTCACTGGATGTATTTAAGGCAAAGATAAATAGATTTTTGAACAGTAAAGGAATTAAGGGCTATGGTGAGTGGGCGGGTAAGTGGAGCTGCATCCATGACAACATCAGCCATGATCTTATTGAATCATAGAATCCTTACACTGCAGAAGGAGGCCATTCGGCCCATTGGGTCTGCACTTACACATTCCAATCAGACTGTATTCCTGTAACCCCTCATATTTATCCTGATATGAGGGTTTAGCATGGCCAATCCATCTAACCAGCACATGCTTGGACTGTGGGAGGAAACCAGAGCAACCAGAGGAAACCCATGCAGACACGGGTAGAATGTGCAAATTCCATACAGACAGTGACCTGAGGCCAGAATTGAATCCGGGTCCCTGGCGCTGTGAGGCAGCAGTGCCAACCACTGTACCACTGTGCCGCCCAGGCCTATTCGTACAGATCTAAGCTCTGCAGTCCTGCCACATCCAGTCAAGAATGGTGGTAGACAATTAAACAACTCACTGAAAGAGGAAACTCCACAAATATCCCCATCCTTGATGATGGAGGAGTCCAGCACATCAGTACAAAAGGTAAGGCTGAAGCATTATTTACCATCTTCAGTCAGAATGCCAACCTTACATAAGAAATAGGAGCAGGAGTAGGCCATCCAGCCCCTCGAGCCTGCCCCGCCATTCAATAAGATCATGGCTGATCTGTCACTGCTCAGTTCCACATTCCCGCACAATTTGCTGTTCCACCAATCTTGGTGTCATCAGCAAATTTCGACACCCTGCACTCGGTTCCCTCCTCCAGATCATCTATATAAATGGTGAATAGCTGAGGCCCCAGCACCGACCCCGGGGCACTCCACTAGTCACCAACCGCCAATCCGAATAGCACCCATTGACCCCCACTCTCTGCCTCCTATTTGACAGCCAATCCTCTATCCACGCCAACACTCTACCCCCAACTCCATGCCCCCTGACCTTCTGCAATAACCTCTTGTGAGGCACCTTGTCAAACGCCTTCTGAAAATCAAGAAAGACCACATCCATCGGCTCTCCTCTATCCACCGCCCTAGACACATCCTCATAGAACTCCAATAAATTCGTCAGACACGACTTCCCCTTAACGAAACCGTGCTGCGTCTGCTCTATCAAACAATTCTCCTCAAGATGCCTCGCTATTTTCTCCTTGATCAAGGATTCTAACATTTTTCCCACAACAGATGTTAAACTAACCGGCCTATAATTCCCCACCTTTTGCCTGCCACCCTTCTTAAACAACAGCGTAACATTAGCCATTTTCCAATCTTCTGGCACTTCCCCGGAATCCAGCGACGTTTGGAAAATAACCACCAAGGCATCCACTATCACTTCCGCCATTTCCTTCAGAACCCTCTGATGCATTCCATCCGGTCCTGGGGACTTGTCCACAATCAGTCCCTCCAGTCTGTCGAGCACCACCTCTCTAGTAACAGTAATGTCATTAAGACCCTCCAGTCCTACCACCTTTCCATCGCTAACACCCGGCAAATTATTCACGTCTTCCTCCGTGAAGACCGAAACAAAAAAGTTATTCAGGGCCTCAATCATTTCCCCATCCCCTACCACTAAGTCGCCCCTCTCATCCTCTAAGGGTCTAATGTTCACCCTAGCCAGCCTCTTCCTTTTTATGTATTTATAAAAACTCTTGCTATCCTTTTTTATATTAAGCGCTAGCCCAGCCTCATAGTTTATCCTACCCTTCTTTATCAATTTCTTTGTCATTCTTTGCTGGCATTTAAACCTCTCCCAATCCTCTTCTCGTCCACTACTCTTAGCTAGTCTAAATGCATCCGCTGTTAATTTAACACTTGCCTTCACCTCCTTCGTTATCCACAGCTTATTACCTCTCCTCCTCCGATCCTTTTTAACCATCGGAATAAATTTCTGCTGAGTACCAAGAAAGATCTCCTTAAAGATCCTCCACTGTTCCTCAGCAGACCTACCTTCCAACGCACTCCCCCAATCAACATTCGCCAATTCCTCTCTCATCCTACCGTACTCCCCTCTGTTCAAACAAAGGACACATGTCCGGGAGCCCACTTTCTCCTCCTCCATCTGCATCAGAAACTCCACCATACAATGATCACTCTTCCCAAGAGGATCCTTCACCACAAGGTCCCTAATTCTACCCGCCTCATTACATAGCACCAGATCCAAGATAGCTCACTCCCTCATCGGCTCCAACACACACTGTTCAAGGAAATTATCCCGGCAGCATTCAAGAACTCTTCCTCGAGCCCACCGCGTCCAACATGGGTCGACCAATCAATATGCAGATTGAAATCCCCCATAATTACTGCCGTCCCATTCCTGCACGCCGCATTTACTTGTGCGTTAACAGCCCGCCCCACCTCCAGATCATTATTTGGGAGCCTATAGACGACACCCACCAGCGTCTTCCTCCCTTTGCTGTTCCTAATCTCCACCCACAATGATTCCACGTTCTATTCTTTGGTTCCTATATCATCCCTCGCTACCACCCTGATGCTATCCTTAATCAGCAGAGCTACGCCCCCCCCCCTTTTCCCTCATGCCTATCCTTCCTAAACACTTGATACCCCTGGACATTCAGCTCCCAGTCCCTGTCACCCTGCAGCCACGTCTCTGTAATGGCCACCAGATCATATCCGTTTGTGCTGATCTGCGCCACCAGCTCATCCACTTTATTCCGAATGCTTTGTGCATTCAGATAAATTGCCTTCATCCCAGCCTTCATAGAACATTGAACATAGAACATTACAGCACAAACAGGCCCTTCGGCCCTCGAGTTGCGCCGATCGCATCAACCCCACCAATCTATAGACCTATCTATAACCCCCAATCCCATTAAACCCCATATACTCATCCAGAAGTCTTTTAAAAGACCCCAGCGAGTTCGCCTCCACCACCGACGACGGCAGCCGATTCCATTCACTCACCACCCTCTGAGTGAAAAACTTACCCCTAACATCACCTCTGTACTTCCCTCCCCGCACCTTAAATCTGTGTCCTCTCGTAGCGACCATTTCAACCCGGGGAAATAGCCTCTGAGAGTCCACCCTATCTATTCCTCTCAACATTTTATAAACTTCTATCAGGTCGCCTCTCAACCTTCGCCTCTCCAGAGAAAAGACCCTGGACCCTATCTGTACCTGTACCTTCCTGAGGTACCCAGCATCATATATGTCAATTTTCATTTCATTCAACTCACTTCATGTGATATGAAAAAATGGTTGAAGGCACTGGATACTGCAAAGGCAATGAGCCCCGACAACATTCCAGCAATATATCTGAAAATTTGTGCCCCTGAATTAACCATGTCCTTGACCATGCTGCTCCAGTACAGCAAAAACACTATCGTTACCCAGCAATGGTGGGCATGATGGCACAGTGGTTACCACTGCTTCCTCATAGGGCCAGGGACCCAGTTTTGACTCCCGGCTTGGGTCACTGTCTGTGCAGACATGTTCCCCCCGTGTCTGCGTGGGCTTCCTCCCACAGTCCGAAAGACGTGCTGGTTAGATGCACTGACCATGTTAAATTCTCCCTCAGTATACCTGAACAAGCGCCAGAGTATGGTGACTAGGGGATTTTCACAGTAACTTCTTTGCAGTGTTAATGTAAGTCTATTTGTGACACTAATAAAAAAATAACTCAGCAATAATGAACTCACAGACTGTCACTTTGGGTTCTGCCAAGGTTATTCAGTTCTTGATCTTACTATAGCTTGGACATGGACAAAAGAGCCTAACGACAAAGATGAGGTGACAGTGACTGCCCTTGACATCAAGGTAGCATTTGACCAAGTGTGGATCAAGGAACTTTATGAGTCAACTAGAATAAGGGGAAACTTCTCCCCTTATTGATTGGAATTATCCCCAGCACAAAGAAGGCGGTAACTGTGGAGGGAGAATAGAGCCACCGTTTCAAATCTGAATACCCCTTCATCAGAGCTTTTTTGTTTCAGGTTTCAGTATCTGCAGTATTTTGCCTTTAACAAAGAAAAAGTTGTGATCATTGGAGGTTACTCATCTCTCATCTCCATCTAGGACAACATAACAAGGGTTTTGCAGGGTGTCCTAGGCCTAACCATCTTTAGTTGCTTCATCAATAACCTTCCCTCCATCATATGGTCAGAACTATAGATGTTCATTAATAATTGCACAATGCTCAGCACCATTGTCAACATCTCAGAAACTGAACATAGAACATAGAACATTACAGCGCAGAACAGGCCCTTCGGCCCACGATGTTGCGCCGACCAGTTACAAAACAATGACCCACTAGCCTAAACCAATCCCTTTTCATCCATAAACCTATCCACAGATCTCTTAAACGCCCCCAAACTAGGTGCATTTACAACTGCAGCTGGCAGGGCATTCCAATCCCTCACCACCCTCTGGGTAAAGAACCTACCCCTGACATCAGTCCTATAACTACCCCCCCTTAATTTAAAGTTGTGCCCCCTCGTGCTAGCTTTCTCCATCCTAGGAAAAAGGCTATCACTATCTACCCTGTCTAAACCTCTAATCATCTTATATGTTTCAATGAGATCCCCTCTTAGCCGCCTTCTTTCCAGCGAAAACAACCCCAAATCTCTCAGTCTCTCCTCATAGGATCTCCCCTCCATACCAGGCAACATCCTGGTAAACCTCTTCTGCACCCTCTCCAAAGCCTCTACATCCTTCCTGTAATGTGGGGACCAGAACTGCACACAATACTCTAAGTGTGGCCGCACCAGAGTTGTGTACAGTTGCATCATGACGCTGCGACTCCTAAATTCAATCCCCCTACCAATAAACGCCAAGACACCGTATGCCTTCTTAACAACCTTATCTACTTGATTCCCAACTTTCAGGGATCTATGTACACATACACCTAGATCCCTCTGCTCCTCCACACTATTCAAAGTCCTCCCGTTAGCCCTATACTCAACACATCTGTTATTCCTACCGAAATGAATTACCTCACACTTCTCCACATTAAACTCCATCCGCCACCTCACAGCCCAGCTCTGCAACCTTTCTAAGTCACCCTGCAAACTATGACACCCTTCCTCACAATCTACCACACCTCCGACTTTGGTGTCATCAGCAAACTTACTAATCCACCCAACTATACCCTCATCCATTAATAAAAATTACAAACAGCAGTGGCCCCAAAACAGATCCCTGAGGCACACCACTCGTAACCGAACTCCATGACGAATATTTACCATCAACCACCACCCTCTGTCTCCTATCTGCTAGCCAATTCCTGATCCAATTCCCTAGATCACCCCCAATCCCATACATCTGCATTTTCTGCAGAAGCCTACCATGGTGAACCTTATCAAACGCCTTGCTAAAATCCATATACACCACATCAACTGCCTTACCCCTATCCACCTCTTTGGTCACTTTCTCAAAGAACTCGATAAGGTTAGTAAGGCACGACCTACCCACTACAAAACCATGCTGACTGTCTCTAATCAACTCATTACTCTCCAAATAACTATAAATCCTGTCTCTAATAATCCTTTCCAAAACCTTACCCACCACAGAAGTAAGACTCACCGGTCTATAATTCCCAGGGAAGTCCCTTCTCCCCTTCTTAAACAATGGGACAACATTTGCTGTCCTCCAATCTTCCGGTACTATACCAGAGACTAACGACGACCTGAAGATCAGAGCCAGAGGCTCCGCAATCACCCCTCTTGCCTCCCAAAGAATCCTAGGGTAAATCCCATCCGGACCAGGGGACTTATCTATTTTCAAACCCTCTAAAATATCCAGCACATCCCCCGTATCAACTGCAATACTATCTATTTTACACCCCTGCACCCCAGTGTCCTCCTCAGCTACATTCATGTCCCCTTGCGTGAACACCGAAGAGAAATATTGGTTCAACGCCTCTCCAATCTCCTCCGTTTCCACACACAACTTCCCTCTACTGTCTGTAACTGGCCCTAATCTTGCCCTAACCAACCTTCTGTTCTTGACATACCTGTAAAACGCCTTAGGGTTCTCCTTAATCCTATCAGCCAAAGTCATCTCATGTCCTCTTTTAGCCAATCATGAAGCTGAAGCCAATCATGTCCATATGCAGCAAGACCTGGGCAGTAGTGGGCATGATGGCACAGTGGTTAACACTGTAATAGTGTTATAGTGAGGCTTGGGCTAATAGATGGCAAGTAACAATTAACATTTATTTATTACTGTCACAAGTAGGTTTACAGTAACACTGCAATAAAGTCACTGTGAAAATTTGCCTCAATGAGTGCAACTCTGAAAACACTAAAAAAGCTCAGCACCATCCAGGAAAAAGCAGCCCAGTTAATGGGCATCCCACCAACCAGCTAAACACTCATTCCCCAAAACACGACAAACAATGACAGCAATGTGTACCACCTGCAAGACATATTGGAACAGCTCACCAAGGCTTCTTCAACAGCACCTTCCAAACCTGTGACCTCCAGAAGCTCAAGTTGGCACATGATTGGAAAGACATTCACTTGCAAGATCACACAACACTCTGACTTGGAAATATATCAGCAATTCCTTCACTGTTGCTGGGTCCAAATCCTGGTACTCCCCAAGAAGTCTTTGGCAAATCCAAGACAATTTGCTGAGAAGCCTTGAGAAGGTGTGTGAAACCCATGTGGTTTCTAATCGTTTAACCAGCACTGAAACATAGAACATAGAACACTACAGCACAAACAGGCCCTTCGGCCCTCGAGTTGCGCCGATCACATCAACCCCACCAATCTATAGACCTATCTATAACCCCCAATCCCATTAAACCCCATATACTCATCCAGAAGTCTTTTAAAAGACCCCAGCGAGTTCGCCTCCACCACCGACGACGGCAGCCGATTCCATTCACTCACCACCCTCTGAGTGAAAAACTTACCCCTAACATCACCTCTGTACTTCCCTCCCCGCACCTTAAATCTGTGTCCTCTCGTAGCGACCATTTCAACCCGGGGAAATAGCCTCTGAGAATCCACCCTATCTATTCCTCTCAACATTTTATAAACCTCTATCAGGTCGCCTCTCAACCTACATCTCTCCAGGGAAAAGAGACCCAGTTCCCTCAACCTAACTTCATAAGGCATGCCTCCCAGTCCAGGCAACATCCTTGTAAATCTCCTCTGTACCCTTTCAATAGCTTCTACATCTTTCCTATAGTGAGGCGACCAGAACTGCGCACAGTACTCCAAATGAGGCCTGACAAGGGTCTTATAAAGTTGCAGCATTACCTCCCGACTCCTAAACTCAATCCTTCGATTTATGAAGGCCAGTACACCATACGCCTTCTTGACCACCTCTTCCACCTGCGAGGCCGATTTAAGAGTCCTGTGGACCCGGACCCCAAGATCCTTCTGCTCCTCAACACTACCAAGACTCCTGCCCTTGATAGTGTACTCATTCATCCCATTGGTTCTGCCAAAATGGACGACTACGCATTTATCCGCGTTGAAGTCCATCTGCCACTTCTCCGCCCAGTCCTGCATCCTATTTATGTCCAGCTGCAACTTTTGACATCCTTCCAGACCATCCACAACACCACCGACCTTCGTGTCATCAGCGAACTTACTTACCCATCCCTCCACTTCCTCATCCAGGTCATTTATGAAAATGACAAACAGCAAGGGTTCTAGAACAGATCCCTGGGGCACTCCACTGGTGACTGACCTCCATTCCGAAAAAGACCCATCTACAACCACTCTCTGCCTTCTGCAGGCAAGCCAGTTCTGGATCCACAAGGCCAAAGCCCCTTGGATCCCATGCCCTCTCACCTTCTCAAGAAGTCTTGCATGGGGGACCTTATCAAACGCCTTGCTGAAGTCCATGTACACTACATCCACGGCACTTCCTTCGTCAATGTGTTCAGTCACATTATCGAAGAACTCAGCTAGGCTCGTAAGGCACAACCTGCCCTTGACAAATCCATGCTGACTATTCCTGATCATGTCAAACCTCTCCAAATGGTCATAAATCTTGTCCCTCAGAAGCCTCTCCATCAGCTTACCAACCACTGAGGTCAGATTCACCGGGCGGTAATTTCCCGGGCTATCTCTGTTCCCTTTCTTGAAAATAGGGACTACATCCGCAATCCTCCAATCTTCCGGAACCTCTCCCATCTCCATTGACGACACAAAGATCATCGCCAGGGGCTCTGCAATCACTTCCCTTGCCTCCCACAGTATCCTGGGGTATATCCCATCTGGTCCCGGCGACTTATCTATCTTGATAGAATTCAAAAGTTCTAACACATCCTCCACCTTAATATCCACAAACTCAATCTTTTCCATCTGCTGCAAATCCGTAGCAAAATCTCCCAGATCAGTTTCCACCGTGAATACTGAGGCAAAGTACTCATTAAGCACCTCTGCCATTTCTTCTGGTTCCATACAGACCTTTCCCCCTTCACCTTTTATAGGTCCTATCCCTTCTCTTCTCATCCTTTTACCTTTCACATATTTATAAAAGGCCTTGGGATTCTCCTTAATCTTACCCGCCAAGGTCTTCTCATGATCCCTTCTGGCTCTCCTAATTTCCCTTTTAAGCTCCTTTCTACAGTCCTTATACTCCTCAAGATCCTTAACCTCTCCGAGTTTCCTGAACCTTTTGTACACCTTCCCTTTCCTCCTGACTAGGTTCAACACAGCCTTCGTGCACCACGGTTCCCGCGACCTACCAAAACCCCCTTGTCTCATCGGAACGTTGTCATGCAGAGCGCCAGACAAACATTCCTTGAATATCCGCCACCTTCCTTCGGTACTTTTCCCTAAGAACGCCTCCTTCCAGTTTATTTGTCCAAGTAACTTCCTGACTTCTTTGTATCTCCCCTTACTCCAGACAAACACCTTCCTAGCCTGCCTGATCCTATCTCGTTCCAATGCAATTGTGAAGGAGATAGAATTATGGTCACCATTCCCAAGATGCTCTCCTACCGAGAGATCCATCACCTGTCCTGGTTCATTCGCCAGTACCAGGTCAAGTACTGCCTCTCCCCTCGTAGGCTTGTCCACATACTGTGTCAGGAAACCTTCCTGAACACACCTAACAAACTCCTCTCCAGCCAAACACCTTACCCTAGGGATATTCCAGTCAATGTTTGGGAAATTGAAGTCTCCCATCACGACAACTCTGTTATTAATACATTTCTCTAGAATCTGTTTCCCTATCTGCACTTCAACTTCCCTGTCACTATTGGGCGGCCTATAGAAAACACCTAGCAAAGTTATCGACCCTTTGCTGTTCGTAACTTCCACCCACAGAGACTCTGTAGAAAGTCCCTCCACGGCATCCTCTTTCTCTGCCCCTGACAAAAAGGCCACTCCGCCACCTCTCCACCACCACCACTCCACAAACATAGATGGCTCAGGGATAACGGGTGTCAATAGGTCCATTAATGAGCCTAATTAATATCCTGCCACCCGTGGTCAAGATTCCTGCATCAGTGTCTTTCACCCTCTGACTAAATTCATTAATCATTCATTAATCGAGGGACTGAGTTTAGGAATCGGGAGGTAATGCTGCAACTTTATAAGGCCCTTGTCAGATCCCATTTGGAGTACTGTGCGCAGTTCTGGTCGCCTCACTACAGGAAGGATGTGGAAGCTATTGAGAGGGTGCAGAGGAGATTTACAAGGATGTTGCCTGGATTGGGAGGCATGCCTTATGAAGATAGGTTGAGGGAGCTAGGTCTCTTCTCCCTGGAAAGACGAAGGTTGAGAGGTGACCTGATAGAGGTTTATAAAATGTTGAGAGGTATAGATAGGGTGGATTCTTGGAGCCCATTTCCCTGGGTTGAAATGGTCGCTACGAGAGGACACAGGTTTAAGGTGCTGGGAAGCAAGTATAGAGGAGATGTTAGGGATAAGTTTTTCACTCAGAGGGTGGTGAGTGAGTGGAATCGGCTGCTGTCAGTGGTGGTGGAGGCGAACTCGCTGGGGTCTTTTAGAAGACTTCTGGATGAGTATATGGGATTTAATGGGATTGGGAGTTACAGATAGTTCTATGGCTTGGCAGGTATAGATGTGATCGGCGCAACTTGTGGGCCGAAGGGCCTGTTTGTGCGGTAGTGTTCTATGTTCTAAATTGGGAGAGGTTTTGCCGCCATGGGTGACCATTGTGGGACCTCTCCTGGGTTGAAGCTGCCCAGTAGAGTGAAACCTGGGAATAGCATCTCCTATATAATCTGTTCCATACTGAAACACCTGCATCCAATAACAGCATGGAGATTTTTGAAACTCAATCTGGCTAAACATGATCTTGTACAAAACAAGATTTTCTCTTGTTACTGCCGATTAAGGATAAACAGGAAATATTGTGACATTTCTGATTGGATCATATTTCTGTGGTTTACCCAGGATAATGAAGATAAGAAAGCTATCGGGTGAAAACAAAGAAATTTTCTTGTGGAAAACATTGACCACAGTTTATCTCTGAATATAGTTTTCTGATTTCACTCAAAGTTAAACAAACGATATGAATTCTGAGCAGGAAGGTTCACAAACTCCAGGATGTGCAGCTCAATAATCAACTTTCACTCTTGAACATTTCAGGACCAAAAGTAGAACTGTTTAAAAAAAGAACTTTTGTCATCTATTCAGCTTGTAACCAGTCACACTAAATCTTCAGCAGCTTCTGTCTCTGAACTCAGGATAGGCAGGACTGGGACTAACGTCATGGGGGAATGTTTGCTCAAGCAGTTGGGGATGGTTTAAACTAATATCCTATGTGATCCTATGTAAGAGCCAAAGAAGGAGGAAGCAAGGACAAAAATAAAAGGTAGAAAAGGGAATAAGAAAAGTGATAGGCAGAGAAGCCAAGGACAAAGTTCAAACAGGCTATAGAGAAAAATATTGGCAGCAAGGCAAACAATATGAAAGAGAGAAGCTTAAAGACTCTGTATCTTAATGCGCAGAGAATGTGAAATATAGTGGATGAATTAGTTGTGCAGATAGATCTAAACATGTACGATATAATTGGGATTACAGATATATCGCTGCAGGGAGACCAGGGATGGGAATTGAATGTTCCCGGATATTCAATATTTAGGAAGGACAGATATAAAGAAAACAGTAGTGGAATGGCACTGCTGGTTAAAGAGGAAGTTAACGCAATAGTGAGAAAGGATATTAGTTCTGACAACGTGGAGTCCGTATTGGTAGAGTTGAGAAAAACTAAGGGGCACGAAACATTAGTGTGTCTCATATATAAACCCCCAAAGTGCAGTGGTGATGTTGGAAGTGGCATTAACACGAAATTAGAGATGCATGTGATAAGGGGATATCGGTGATCATGGGTGATTTTAATCTGCACATAGATTGGGCAAGTCAAATTAGCTATAATATTGTAGAGGAGGAATTCCTGGAGTGTATATGGGATGGTTTTCTTGACCACTATGTGGAGGAACCCACATGGACAGCAGGCCATCTTAGACTGGGTACTGTGTAATGAGAAGGAAATCATTGCCAATCTGGCTGTACGAGACCCCTTGGGAATGAGTGACCCTAATGTGATCGCATTTTTTTATCAAGACAGAGAGTGAAGTAGCTGTTGAGGGGGTTGAGCTATGAGGAGAGGCTGAATAAACTAGGCTTGTACTCGTTAGAGTTTAGAAGAATGAGGGGAGATCTCATTGAGACGTAAAAGATGATGAATGGGATGGATAGGATAGAGGTGGAGAGACTCTTCCCGCTCAGAAAGGATAATAGGACTAGGGGGCACAGCCTCAAGATAAAGGGGGGGGGGCGGTTTAGAAAGGAGTTGAGGAGGAACTTCTTCACTCAAAGGGTGGTGAATCTCTGGAATTCTCTGCCCGTTGAAGTGGTGGAGGTTACCTCGCTAAATATTTTTAAGACACTGATTGATGGGTTTTTGATAAGCGAGGGGATTAAGGGTTATGGGGAGAGGATCGGAATGTGGAACTGAGCCACGACAGATCAGCCATGATCTTATTGAATGGCGGGGCAGACTCGAAGGGCTTAGATGGCCTACTCCTGCTCCTATTTCTTATGTTCTTATGAATCTTAATAAAGAAAACTATGAGGATATGAGGTGCAAGTTGGCCTTGATAGATTGGGGAGAGTTACTTAAAGAGATGACAGTGGATAGGCAATGGGAAACATTCAAGGAACACATGGGGGAACTGCAGCAACCGTTTATTCCTGTCTGGCACAAAAGTAAAATGGGTAAGAGGGCCAATCCCTGACTTACAAAGGAAATTAGAGAGAGTTTTGATCTAAAGAAGAAGCATACAGATTGGCCAAGAAAAATAACAGGGCTGAGGATTGGGAGCAGTTTAGAATTCAGCAAAGAAGGACCAAGGGATTGATTAAGAAGGGTAAAATACAATACAAAAGTAAGCTTGCAGGGAACATAAAGACTGACATGAAGAGTTTCTGTAACTATTCTATAATTCTATTCTATTCTATTATAACTATATTCTATAAGAGTTTCTAAGCTGCTGTGTATCTGTTTCATGGAGACATGGTTCACTCCGGCTTCACCGACAGTGCCCTACAACCAGAGGGCTTTTCAATCTATCGAATGGACCGCACTGCAGCCTCAGGCAAGGCTAGAGGAGATGGGGTCTGCTTCCGTATCAATACCTCGTGGTGCTTAGACATAGCAACACTGGCAACTTTCTGCTCCCCAGATCTAGAATACCTGCCACTAAAACGCCACCGCTACTACCTTCCGCAGGAGTTCACCTCTGGTATCCTGATGGCAATTTACATCCCATCCCAGACAGACATGAAGATCGTGCTGGACGAAATATACACCTCTACGAATAGCCTTGGGACGAAACATCCTGAGGCCAAGCTCAACAGTGTACTACCAAGTTACCACCACCATGTCTCCTGTTCCACCAGAGGCCCAAACAACTACTACACAAAAATCAAATATGCCTACCGCTGTATCGCCTGCCCACACTTTGATAAATCAGACCACAAGGTTGTGCTCCTGCTTCCGGCTTACCAGGAAAAACTGAAGCGGGAAAATCCATCAAAGAAAGTCTTGCAATGTTGGTCTGAGGAATTGGATGATCTTCTTTGGGGCTGCTTGGAGTCAGTGGATTGGTCAGTATTTAAAAACTCTGTGAGCAGCCTAAACAGTACGCCACTACAGTAACTGACTTCATTAGTAAGTGTGTAGAAGGCTGTGTGCCAGATGAACAGGGACATCCACTACTTGTTGAAGTCCAGGTCTGAGGCATTCAAGTCAGGCGACACTGACCGAGACAAGAAATCCAGATACAATCGAAGAAGAGCCATCAAAAATGCCAAAAGACAATACCAGACCAAGCTAGAGTCCCAGGCTAGCCACACCAACCCCTGCTGACAACGGCAAGGTCTGCAAGTCATAACAGGCTACAAGATGAAGGAATGTAAAATTGCTGCTTCAACGCACCCCTCCCTGATGAGCTCAATGCACTCTACATTTTGAGCAAGAGGTCAGCAAGAGCAGCCTGCAGCCTGGAAGCCTCAGATGAACCTGAATCTGGAGTCACCATTCCCAAAGGTCAATCCACGGAAAATGACAGGTGCGGATGGGGTACCCGGATGAGCATTCAGATCCTGCGTGGATCAGATGGCAGGAGTATTCGCAGACATTTTCAACCTCTCTTTACAACAATCTGAGTCCCCATCGGCTTCAAGAAGACAACCATCATCCTGGTACTGAAAAAAATAACCAAGCAGCGTGCCTTAATGATTACCGGCTGGTGGCTCTGACATCCATCATTATGAAGTACTTTGAAAGGCTAGCAAATCAATTCCAGCCTTCGGACTATCTGGATCCACTACAGGTTGCCCACTGCCACAACAGATCCACAGCAGACACCATCTCCTTGGGCCTGCACTCAACCCTGGAACACCTAGATAACAAGGGCACCTATGTCAGACTCCTATTTGTTGACTACAGCTCAGCCTTCAACACCATTATCCCCATGAAAATCATCTCCACATTCTGTGACTTGGGCCTCCCTCTGCGACTGGATCCTGAACTTCCTAACTCACAGGCCACAATCAGTAAGGATAGGATACAACACCTCCTCCACAATCATCCTCAACACCAGTGTCCCAAAAAGCTGCATTCTCAGCTTGCTACTAAGCTCCGTATATACTTACGATTGTGTAGCCAAATTCCCCTCCAATTCTATTTTCAAGTTTGCTGATGACACCACCATAGTGGGTTGAACCTCAAACAATGATGAGACAGAGTACAGGAATGAGATAGAGAATCTGGTAAACAATAGCAACAATGATCAGTCCCTCAATGTCAAGAAAACAAAGGAGATTGTCATCGACTTCAGGAAACATAAAGGAAAACATGCTCCTGTCTACATCAATGGGGATGAAGTAGAAAGGGTCAAGTGCTTCAAGTTTTTACGTGTCCAGATCACCAACAACCTGGTACGTCCATGCCAGCACAACAGTTAAGCAAGCCCACCAATGCCTCTACTTTCTCAGATGAAGGAAATTTGGCATGTCAGCTATGACTCTCACCAACTTTTACAGATGCACCACAGAAAGCATTCTTTCTGGTTGTATCACATCTTGGTCTGGGCTCCTGCTCTGCCCAAGACCACAAGGAACAACAAAAGGTTGTGAATGTAGCCCAATCCATCACGCAAACCAGCCTCCCATCCATTGACTCTGTCTATACTTTTCACTGCCTCGGCGAAGCAGCCAGCATAATTAAGGATCCTACCCTGGCCATTCTCTCTTCCACCTTCTTCCGTTCTGAGGTCATATACCAACCAATTTAAGAACAGCTTCTTCCCTGCTACTGTCAGACTTTTGAATGGACTTACTTTATATTAAGTTGATCTTTCTCTACACTCTAGCTATGATTGTCACACTGTATTCTGCACTCTCTCATTTCCTTCTTTATGAACAGTGTGCTTTGTCTGTATAGTGCGGAAGAAACAATACTTTTCACTGTATGTTAATACATGTGACAATAATAAATCAAATCAAATGAAAATCTATAGATAAGTGAAAAGGAAGAGGTTTGTGAAGACAAATGTGGGTCCCTTAAAGACAGAAATGGGGGAATGTATAATAGGGGATAAAGAAATGGCTGAACAGCTGAATACACACTTTGGTCCTGTCGTTACAAAAGAGGACGCAAATTAGATACCAGAAATGTTGGAGAATGCAAGATATAGCAAGAGGGAAGAACTGAGGAAGATCAATATTAGTACAGAAATGATGCTGGGAAAATAAATGGGGCAGAAGATGGATGAATCCCCAGGGCCTGATAATCCACTTTCCAGAGTACTTAAGGACGTGGCTCTAGAAATAATGGATGCATTGGTGGCCATCTTCCAGGCATTCTATAGACTCTGGAACAGTCCCTGCATATTGGAGGGTAACAAATGTTACTCCAACATTCATAAAGGAAGGTAGAGAGAAAACAGGGAATTATAGACCAGTAAGCTTAACATCAGTAATGGGGAAAATTCTCAAATCTATTATCAAGGACATTATAGTGGAACATTTAGAAAGCAGTGGCAGGATCAGACAGAGTCAGCTTGGATTTATGAGCTTGAGCTATGAGGAGAGGCTGAATAAACTAGGCTTGTACTCGTTAGAGTTTAGAAGAATGAGGGGAGATCTCATTGAGACGTATAAGATGATGAATGGGATGGATAGGATAGAGGTGGAGAGACTCTTCCCGCACTGAAAAGACAGTAGGACTAGGGGGCACAGCCTCAAGATAAAGGGGGGGGCGGTTTAGAATGGAGTTGAGGAAGAATTTCTTCACTCAAAGGGTGGTGAATCTCTGGAATTCTCTGCCCGTTGAAGTGGTGGAGGCTGCCTCGCTAAATATTTTTAAGACGCGGGTTGATGGGTTTTTGATAAGAGAGGGGATTAAGGGTTATGGGGAGAGGGCGGGAAAGTGGAACTGAGCCACGACAGATCAGCCATGATCTTATTGAATGGCGGGGCAGGCTCGAAGGGCTAGATGGCCTACTCCTGCTCCTATTTCTTATGTTCTTATGAAAGGGAAATCATGCTTGACAAATCTGTTGGAATTCTTTGAAGATGTAGCTGGTAGAGTTGACAATGGGACATATTCGATGAGGTATATTTGAACTTTCAGAAAGCATTTGACAAAGAGCACAAGAGATAATCGTGCAAGATTAAAGCATATGGGACTGGGGGGAGTGTATTGAGATGGATAGAAAACTGGTTGGCAGAGAGGAAACAGGGTAGGAATTAATGGGTGTTTTTCAAATTGCCAGGCGGTAGAGGGCTGTCACAGGGATCGGAGCTGAAACCCCAGCTATTCGCAATAAAAATTAATGATTTGGATGAGGAACAAAATGTAACATCTCAAAGTTGCAGATGATACCAAGTTGGGTGGGAGGGTGAACTGTGACAAGGGTGCAGAGGTTCTTCAGGATGATTTGGACAGGTTGGGTGAGTGGTCAAATCAATGGCAGATGCAGTATAATTTGGATAACTGTGAGGTTATTCACTTTGGGAAACAAAAACAAGAAGGCAGATTATTACCTGAATGGCTGTCAGTTGGGAGATGGAAGTGTGCAGCAGGACCTCAGTGTCCTTGTGCACCAGTCACTGGAGGTAAGTATGCAGGTGCAGCAGGCAGTAAAGAAGGCAAATGGTATGTTGGCCTTATTGCAAGAGGTTTCAAGTACAGGAACACGGATGTGTTGTTGCAGTTATACAGCGCCTAGAGTATTGTGTACAGTTTTGGTCTCCTTTTCTGAGGAAGGATGTTCTTGCTTTCTAGGGAGCGCAGTCAAGGTTTACCAGGCTGATTCCAGTGGTGGTGGGACTGATGTATGAGGAGAGATTGACTAGGTTAGGATTGTTTTTGCTGGAGTTCAGACGAATGAGGGGGGATCTCATAAAGACTTATAAAATTCTGACAGGGTAGATGCAGGGAGGATATTCCCAATGGTGGGGGGAATCCAGAACCAGAGGATTCAGGGTAGACCATTTAGGATGGAGGTGAGGAGACATTTCTTCACCCAAAGAGTGGTGAGCCTGTGAAATTCATTATCACAGGAAGTAGTTGATGCCAAAACATTGAATGTTTGGATATAGCCCTTGGGGCAAATGGGATCAAAGGCTATGGGGAGAAAGCAGGATTAGGCTATTGTGTTGGATGATCAGCCACGATCGTAATAAATGGTGGAGCAGGTTCAAAGGGCCAAATGGCCTCCTCCTGCTCCTATCTTCTATGTTTGTATGGTCGTGGATTTCCCAGCTCGAATGATGCAAGCTATTCCCAGGAGTTCCTCGGACATCCCATCTACTGCTGACCCTTTCAGCCCCACAGTGCAATCTCTGCCATGAGTTTTAATTTTTACACAAAATGAGACATCAGACTGAAACCTTGTCTGCCTCCCAAGTGGAGGTAAAAGGTGGCATGACGTTATTTTCATAGAATCATAGAATCCATACAATGCAGAAGCTGGCCATTCAGCCCATCGAGTTTGCACTGACAATGATCCCACCCAGGCACTATCTCCATAATTCCATGTATTTACTCTGCTAATCCCTCTGACACTAAAGGACAATTTAGTGTGGTCAATCCACTTAACCTGCATGTCTCTGGACACTGAAAGGCAATTTAGCATGGCCAATCCACCTAACCAGCCAATCTTTAGATACTAAGGGGCAATTTAGCATGGCCAACCCCCAAACTGCAGATCTTTGGACACTAAGGGGCAATTTAGCACTACCAATCCCCTTAACATATACATCTTTGGTTCACCAAAGGACAATTTAGCATGGCCTTTTCATTTAAGCTGCACATCTTTGGACTGTGGGAGGAAGCTGGAGTACCCAGAGGAAACCCACATAGTCACCTAAGGTCGGAATTGAACCCAAGTCTCTGGCTCTGTGAGGCAGCAGTGGTAACCACTGTGCCGCAGGGGAGTAGGGGATTTATCATCAGTGTCCTGGTCAGTATTTCTCCTTCAATCAATGTCTTGAAAAAGAATTATCTGGTCGCTATCTTTTACTGTTTATGAGATCTTGCTCTGCATTACTTGGTTATTGCATTTCCTACTAATTAGTGACAAAAAGAATTTCCTTGACTGGTAAGAGCTTTAGGATGTACTGAAATGGAGAAAAATGCTTTAGAAATGCATGTTTTCTTGTTTTCTTTTGGGGGGGGGAGCGGTTTGTCCATTTGTGTTTTCAAAGGCAGCTGGGCAAGAGATAGAGAAGAGCAAGATTTGCAAACTGCAGCTCTGCTGGTTCCATCAGCCAGCTAATTGTAGCTAGCCTTTAGATAACAGACCAGACACTTAGTATTAAGAACATAAGAACATAAGAAATAGGAGCAGGAGTAGGCCATCTAGCCCTTCGAGCCTGCCCCGCCATTCAATAAGATCATGGCTGATCTGAAGTGGATCAGTTCCACTTTCCCACTTTCTCCCCATAACCCTTGATTCCCTTGTCTGTCAGAAATCTTTCTACCCGTGACTTAAATATATTTAGCGAGGCAGCCTCCACCACTTCAACGGGCAAAGAATTCCAGAGATTCACCACCCTTTGAGTGAAGAAGTTCCTCCTCAACTCTGTTCTAAACTGTCTCCTCCTTATCTTGAGGCTGTGCCCTCTAGTCCTGCTGTCCTTTCTAAACAGGAAGAATCTCCCTACCTCTACCCTATCCATCCCCTTCATTATCTTATACGTCTCTATAAGATCCCCCCTCATCCTTCTAAACTCCAGCGAGTACAAACCCAGTCTATTTAGTCTCTCTTCATAGTCCAACCCCCTCATCTCCGGTATCAGCCTAGTGAACCTCCTCTGCACTCCCTCCAAGGCCAAAATATCCTTCCGCAAGTGCGGCGACCAAAACTGCACACAGTACTCCAGCTGCAGCCTCACCAGTACCCTGTACAGTTGCAGTAAGACCTCCCTGCTTTTATATTCTATCCCCCTCGCTATAAAGGCCAACATCCCATTCGCCTTCTTGATCACTGCTGCACCTGCAGGCTGGGTTTTTGTGATTTGTGCACAAGGACCCCCAGATCCCTCTGCACCGTAGCATGCTGTAGCTTTTCGCCCTTTAAATAGTAATCCCTCCTACTATTATTCCTGCCAAAGTGGATAACCTCACACTTGCCAACATCTACCAGGTCCTCGCCCACTCGCTCAGCCTATCCAGATCCCTCTGCAGACTTTCTACACCGTCCGCACAATTTGCTTTCCCACTCATCTTTGTGTCATCAGCAAATTTCGTCACCCTACACTCAGCCCCCTCCTCTAGATCATCTATATAAATGGTAAATAGCTGAGGCCCCAGCACCGATCCCTGCAGCACTCCACTAGTCACCAACCGCCAATCAGAATAACACCCATTGATACCAACTCTCTGCTTCCTATTAGACAACCAATCCTCAATCCACGCTAACACCTTACCCCCCCAACTCCGTGCACCCTAATGTTCTGTAGCAATCTTTTATGAGGCGCCTTATCAAACGTCTTTTGGAAATTGAGAAACACCACATCCACCGGTTCCCCTCTGTCTACCGCACCAGTCACCTCCTCAAAGAAATCCAATAAATTCGTCAAACACGACTTCCCCTTAACAAATCCGTGCTGCATCTGCTCTATCAAACCATTCTTTTCTAGGTGCCTCGTTATTTCTTCTTTGATGACAGATTCAAGCATTTTACCAACGATAGACATTAAACTAACCGGCCTATAATTCCCTGCCTTTTGTCCGCTACCTTTTTTAAACAGCGGCGTAACATTAGCCGTTTTCCAATCTTCCAGCACTTCCCTGGAATCCAGTGAATTTTGATAAATAATTACTAAGGCATCCACTATCACCTCTGCCATTTCTTTCAGAACCCTGGGATGCATTCCATCCGGTCCTGGGGACTTGTCCACCTTCAGTCCCATTAGTCTATCAAGCACTACCTCTCTAGTGACAGTAATTGCATTCAGGTCCTCAACTCCTACCATCCTTCTATCTTTAATAGCCGGCAAACTATTCGTGTCCTCCTCCGTGAAGACTGAGGCAAAAAACTTATTCAAAGCCTCAGCCATTTCCTCATCTCCCACCGCTAAATCCCCCCTCTCATGCTCTAAGGGTCTAACATTGGGCAAAGCCACTTCCTTCCGGAGGGTTGAGGGAGTGGGGAAAGGGTTTAGAGGAGAGTAAAGGATTGAGAAGGACGAGTGATGAGGGAAAGTGAGGGGTTCTGAATGTGGAACTGTTAAGTATTTGAATATTTAAATATGGGGAAAGGGTGAGAGAGAATGGAGTTACTACATTGTGTTCGGGGCTCCTTTCTTAACCAATACATTAGAAGCCCAACAAGAGTGAAATTGCTGTTAGATTTAGTGATAGGAATTAAAGCAGAGCAGATAAATGATGAAATTATGGGGAACATCTGGACAACAGTGAGCACAACATCTTAAATTTAAGATAATGACTAGAAAGAAAGAAATGAAACAAAGTTCAAAACGAGAGATCAGAAAATTATCATGAAAGGAAAGAGAATGGAACCAATTAAGATAAAATGAAAAAAGTGCTGACAAAGAAATAGAACAGCAGTAGGAAATATTTGAAATGGTTATCAATAAAGGTTAGCAGAAATATATTTCACCAAAAAGTAAGTAGAGCGGCACAGTGGTTAGCACTGTTGCCTCACAGCGCCAGAGACCCGGGATCAATTCTGGCCTTGGATGACTGCCTGTGTGGAATCTGCACGTTCTTGTTCTGCGTGGATTTCCTCTGGGTGCTCTGGTTTCCTCCCACAGTCCAAAGATGTGCAGGTTAGGTGGTTGTCCATGATCAATGCGCAGGGTTTTAGGGGTAGATGGGCCTAGGAGAGTTGTCTTTTGGAGGGTCAAGGCAGATCCAGTGGGCTGAATGATATCCTTCTGCACTGAAGGGATTCTATGATTCTAACAATGTAACTAATAATGAAACACCACGTGGAATAAAAGATCAGGGTAAAACTGAAGCTGAAACTAAAGATAAAGGCATTGACCAAGTACATGTATGGATGGCATGGTGGCACAGTGGTTAGCACTGCTGCCTCACAGCACCAGGCTCGGATCACTGTCTGTGTAAAGTTTGCACTTTCTAGCCATGTCTGCGTGGGTTTCCTGCCACAGTCCAAAGATGTGCGGGTTAGGTTGATTGGCCGTGCTAAATTGTCCATTAATGTCTAGGGGATTAGCAGGATAGATGTGTGTGGTTATGGGAATAGGGCCTGAGTGAAGATTGTGGTCGGTACAGACTCAATGGGCCAAATAACCTTCTTCTGTATGCTGGGATTCTATTATTCTATGTATGACAAAGGAGAAGATAAGAAATGGAAACTCGAAAAGGTTGAAAGAAGTCACAAAACAATTAGGAAAGGAAAGAGTACAAAGCCTGGTATGGAGGGCATGAGTTGTGAGAAGAGATTGGAGAGAATTGGTTTATTCTCTCAGAACGATGGATCTTGAGGGGAGACCTGATAGAAGTCTACAAGATTATGAGAGGCATGGATAGAGTGGATAGAAAGCTTTTTTCCCAGGGTAGAAGAATCATTTACTGGGAGCATAGGTTTAAGGTGCGAGGGGCAAGGTTTAAAGGAGATGTGCGAGGCAGATTTTATTTTACACAGAGTAGTGGGTGCATGGAACTTGTTGCCAGGAGAGTTAGTGGAAGTGGATACGGTTGTGACTTTCAAGGGGTGTCTTGACAAGTACATGAATCAGATGGGAATAGAGGTATATGGTCCCTGGAAAGGTAAAGGGTTTTAGTTAAGTCGGGCAGCATGGTCGGTGCAGGCTTGGAGGGCCAAAGAACCAGTTCCTGTGCTGTAATTTTCTTTGTTTTTTAGCCTCATTAATTTCCCAACCCTACCTCTTTTGTGATAAAGACAGTTTCTGGGTTCTGACCTGCCATAGCCTTGCTGTTATTAATTTTTGTCATGTTATTTGTGTCTTCCACTGTGAAGACTGGCACAAAATTTCTGTTCAATGCCTCAGCCATTTTCTCATTTCCAGTTATTACATCCCCATTCTCGTTCTTGAAAGGACCAATGTTTACTTTAGCCACTCCTTTTCATTTTATATATTTGTAGAAACTTTTGCTATCTGTTATTACATTCTGAGCTAGTTTACTCTCATAATCCATCTTACTTTTCTTTATAGCTTTTTTCGTGGCTTTCTGCTGACTTTAAAGATTTCTCAATCCTCTAGTTTCTCACTAATCTTTGCCACTTTGTATGTATTTCCTTTCAATCTGATAGTCTCCTTTATTTCCTTAGATATCCATGGCTGATTATCTCTTGTTCTACTGTCCTTCCTTATCACTGATATATACTTTTGCTGAGCACTGTGAAAGATCATTTTGAAAATCCTCCACTGTTCCTCAACTGTCCCACCATAAAGTTTTTGCTCCCAGTCTACCTTAGCCAACTCCTCCCTCATCCCTTTATAGTCTCCTTTATTTAAGCACAAGACACTGGTATTGGATTTTACCTTCTCACACTCCATCTGTATTTTAAATTCAACCCTACTGTGATCGCTTCTTCCAAGATGATCCCTAACTGCAAGATCATTAATTATTCCCACTTCATTACACAGGACCAGATCTAGGATAGTTTGTTCCCCTTGTTTGTTCCGTTTCACACTGTTCAAGGAAGCAATCGTGGATACATTCTTTGAACTCGTCCTCAAGGCTGCCTTAACTGACCTTGTTTGACCAATTGATATTAGATTAGAATCCCCCATGATAATTGCTGTACCAGTTTTACACACACCAGTTATTTCTTTGTTTATTTCTCGCCCCACCACAATGTCATTATTTGGTAGCCTATACACTATGCCTATCAGTGACTTTTTCTGCTTACTATTTCTAATTTCTATCAAAATGGATTCAATCTTTTTTCTATAGAACCTGTAAATCATCTCTCACTACTGCCCTGATATCATCCTTAAATATCAGAACTACACAACCTCCCTTACCTTCCTGTCGGTCCCTCCAAACAGTTTGATACCTCTGGAAATTCAACTCATAAGAACATAAGAAATAGGAGCAGGAGTAGGCCATCTAGCCCTTTGAGCTTGCCCTGCCATTCAATAAGATCATGGCTGATCTGTCGTGGCTCAGTTCCACTTTCCCGCCCTCTCCCCATAACCCTTAATCCCCTCTCTTATCAAAAATCTATCAACCCGCGTCTTAAATATATTTAGCAAGGCAGCCTCCACCACTTCAACGGGTAGAGAATTCCAGAGAATCACCACCCTTTGAGTGAAGAAGTTCCTCCTCAACTCTGTTCTAAACCACCCCCCCTTTATCTTGAGGCTGTGCCCTCTAGTCCTACTGTCCTTTCTGAGCGGGAAGAGTCTCTCCACCTCTATCCTAGCCATCCCATTCATCATCTTAAATGTCTCAATGAGATCTCCCCTCATTCTTCTAAACTCTAACGAGTACAAGCCTAGTTTATTCAGCCTCTCCTCATAGTTCAGCCCTCTCAACTCTGGTATCAGCCTAGTAAACGTTGGGCCGAAGGGCCTGTTTCCCGTGCTGGGTTGTTCTTTGTAAACCTCCTCTGCACTCCCTCCAAGGCCAAAATATCCTTATGTAAGTGCGGCGACCAAAACTGCACACAGTACTCCAGCTGCGGCCTCACCAATGCCCTATACAGCTGCAGCAAGACCTCCCTACTTTTATATTCAATCCCCCTCGCTATGAAGGCCAGCATCCCATTCGCCTTTCTGACCACCTGCTGCACCTGCAGGCTGGGTTTTTGCGACTCATGCACAAGGACCCCGAGGTCCCTCTGCACCGTCGCCTGCTGCAGTTTTTCGCCCCGTAAGTAATAGTCCTTCCTACTATTATTCCTACCAAAGTGGGCCACCTCACACTTGCCAACATTAAATTCCATTTGCCATTTCCTGGCCCATTCGCCCAGCCTATCTAGATCCCAGTCGTGACCATCTGTAATAGCCACCAAATCATATGCGTTTGCCATGATTTGTGCTGTCACTCATTTCCTTTGTTTCGAATGTTATAAGCATTATAAGGTTTTTGTACCTTCTTTCTGAATTCTGACACTTCCATTCATAACATCTCCTGAGTTCTCCTTCCTTTTAACCTTTTTCCTGATTTTTGATGTAGTTGGGACCTTCTCCCCACATTTTGTGCTTGCTCCCTCCTTCTCAGACTCCTTACATAGGTTCCTATCTCTTATTTATCCAAATACAAAATCCTTGATTATTTAATCCTGAAGTGCATACTCCGTGCTGGGATCCTGAAGATCCTGGTTGGTGACAGGGAGCTGAGTTAAATCAAGAAAATCCTTGTTTTATTGAGGAGGTCGGAGATATTTGCGATAGAGGTTTTGTTGGTGAACGGGTTGACGTTCTTGCAATGTTGCAGGCATCGAGATGCTGACTGCCGACTGCTAAAGTACTGGATGCCAGCCTTGGCTGGCTGGCACAGATCATTGCTGCTCACATTGATAAACTGCAAAATATCTGGAAGAAAACAGATGGAGAAATAACGGGTGGGGGGGGGGGGGGGGGGCAATTCTCCCAGAAGTGTTTATTTGATGAAAAAACTGGTAGATCACGACTGATTTTTCAGTGCAGTTTCGCATGCAAATCTCCCCACACTGCAATGCAAAGGTCACAATCGTGAATATTATTAAAAACCCGGAAGGTAGGTTGGGGGGGGGGGGGGGGGGGGGGGGTTGGGGGTGGGGGGGGGGGGTGGGGCCTATTCGCACCAGAGTTTGACAGTTCTGAAATTCTGCGCATATGCACTGACCCCAGTCTGTCAGTCTCCCAGTTTGCTGGCCAGGCCAATTGCCTGGGACCCCACAGTGCTGCCCCTCCAGCCCTCTTGCCCTCACCCCTCCTCCCAACCTATGGCCCAATTGCAGTCCCCATGACCTAACCCCCCACCGTCCCAGAGTGCCCCGATGTCCAGTCCCCCTCGTCCCCCCAGCAGTGGAGGTCCCCCCAATACCTCTCACCACAGCAGATCCATTCCTGGGGTCAGACTCTGCCCCCTCCCCTACCCCCCACATCCCCGGGAGGCTGAACCCCCGGAAGAGCACCCCCCGTCCCAAGCCCGCCCCGATCGCTAGCCTCCCTCTGGCACAGACCAATTTCCATGCAGAGTGACACGGGACCCCACCTGCATCCCCACTGATCGCCCCAGGCCCTGCCCACAATAGGCCCTGCCCCCTTGGCACCACCTGATGTCCAGTGGGCAAACCAAGGTGCCCCTTGGGCCTGGACACTTTGCCCCTTGGGCAGTGCCTGGAGGCCCAGGCTGACACTGCCAGACTGCCCATGCCCAGGGGGCACCCCCCGCTGCCCGATCCCCTGGGAGGGTCCCAATGGACCCCCTTTCACTCTGACTGGATCTCCTGCTAGTTTCCCGAATGTGAGGGACTACTCTAAACTCCGTTGGAATGAAGAACTCTTGGTGGGGTGGGAGATGCTTTTGGACCTGGCAAGCTCTGTACTTGGACACGATAATCACAATCAAAATATATTTAAAATGAATTAAAAAAAGATTTAAATGACTTTCCTCTTTTCCCCCTTGGTTTCCAGAGAACTCCCGATTGCAACTGTTCTCCAGCTCTGGGAGACGCGCATGCATCAGGAACACACGTGTGAATCCCACGAAATGGATGACACGTGATTCTCCCGACTGGACCTGCCAGAAAATTTGCAGGTCGCGATGGGAGAACTGCCCCAAGAATACTGTCAGTCTAGAGGCAATTTCCTTGATGAAGGCTCACCTTCACTCCCTGGAAATCCTGCTGCATGGTATGTCGAACATGCTGGTTAATTTGGGGAGATAGGCCAGAGATGAAGTATACACGCAGCCGGTCTCTCAAAGGGAGCAAGGGCGGAAATCCCAGCCACACTTTCACAATCTTCACTTGAAGGCTGGATGTTTAAGTTTGCTTGGGCCTGTTATATTCAATCGTTGAGACTGGGGTCGGTTGAAGGTCCAATCATGGGTTTTATGTGGTCTTGAAGGTGTCAAGAAGGGCTGGAGACAGTTCAATGAGACCTTTGCCGACTGCTGGGGCCTGGATCTTTCTTCATTGGGACTTCAGGACGATGACATGGTAGAGGGGTAGAAGCTTTGGCCGATTTCTGAATGGATGCTCAATACTGCTCAAAAATCCTATCATGGCTTTGGCCTTTTCGAGCTTCATGGATGGCTATATTATCCTGAAGTTCACCATTAATCCTGTGGTTCATTGCAACTGTTAAGTTCGGTGATTCCAGTCTAGTGATAACTAAAACTACCATGTCCTGGTAGCATCCTCGTAAATCTTTTCTGCATTATTTCTAGTTTAATAATATCCTTTCTATAATAGGATGACCAGGACTGTACACAATACTCCAAGTATGGCCTTACCAATGTCTTGTACAATTTCAACAAGATGCCCCAACTCCTGTATTCAGTGATCTGACAAAGCATGTTGAATGTCTTCTTCACCACTCTGTCCACTTTCAAGGAGCTATGAACCTGTACCCCGGATGTCTTTGCTCTGTAACTCTCCTTAACACCGTACCATTAAATGAGTAAGTTCTGTCCTGGTTCAATTTACCAAAATGCATCACTTCGCATTTATCTAAATTAAACTCCATCTGCCATTCGTCAGCCCACTGGCCCAATTGATCAAGATCTCATTGCAACCCTAGATAACCTTCTTCACTGTCCACTATGCTACCATCTTGGTGTCATCTGCAAACTTACTAACCATGTCTCCTATATTTTTATCCAAATCATTAATATAAATGACAAATAACCGTGGACCCAACACCGATCCCTGAGGCACACCACTGGTCACAGATCTCCAGTTTGAAAAACAACCCTCTACGACTATCCCCTGGCTTCTGTTATCAAGATGTGGGTATGCCGGCGTTGGACTGGCGTAAACACAGTAAAAAGTCTGACAACACCAGGTTTTAGTCCAACCTATTTATTTGATAATATTCTCACAAGCTTTCGAGGGGACTGCCTCTTCGTCAGGTGAATGGAGAGTTCTGGCCTCAGACAGAGGCTCTGTCTGAGACCAGAACTCTCCATTCACCTGACGAAGAGGCAGTCCCTCGAAAGCTTGTGAGTATATTATCAAATAAATAGGTTGGACTAAAACCTGGTGTTGTCAGACTTTATTCTGTTATCAAGCCAATTTTGTATCCATGTAGTTGCCTCACCCTGGATCCTGAGAGATTTAGCCTTACCATGTGGTATCTTGTCAAAGGCCTTTCTAAAGTCCATGTAGACAACATCAACTGCACTGCCCTCATCTACCTTCTTGATTACTTCTTCAAAAAACTCAATCAAATTTGTGAGACATGATTTTCCACTCACAAAGCCAATTTACCCACACACTATTCTTGCACACTCACTCATTCACCCCAACAAATCCACTCAGACATTCATAGAAACATAGAAAATTAAAAGCAGGAGGAGGCCATTTGACTCTTCAAGCATACTCTGCCATTCATTACAATGATGGCTGATCATCCAATTCAACAGTCAATCCTGCTTTTTCCCATAACCTTTGATCCCATTTGCCCCAAGTGCTATATTCAGCCGCTTCTTGAATATATTCAGTATTTTGACATCAACTACTTTCTGTGGTGATGAATGCCACAGGCTCACTACTCTTTGGGTGAAAAAATGTCTCCCCTAAGCTCCATCTTAAATGGTCTCCCCTGAATCCTCAGGCTGTGAGCCCTGGTTTTGGACTCTCCCACCATTGGGAATGTCCTCTCTACATATATCCTGTCTACTCCTGTTAGAATTTACTAAGTCTCGATGAAATCCCCCCTCATTCCTCACTGCCACTCAGCATGATTTCATAGAACCCTACAGTGCAGAAAGAGGCCATACGGCCCATCGAGTCTGCACCGACCACAATCCACCCAGGCCCTATCCCCATTTCCCTTCATATTTATCCACTAATCCCTCTAACCTATGCATCCTGGGACACTAAGGGGCAAATAGAATGGCCAATCAATCTAACCTGCACATCTTTGGACTGTGAGAGGAAACCGGAGCACCCGGAGGAAACCCACGCAGACACACAGAGAATGGGCAAACTCCACACAGACAGTGACCCGAGCCGGGATTTGAACCCCGGTCTCTGGAGCTGTGAAGTGGCAATGCTAACCATTGTGCTACTGTGGCGCCCTCTTACACATTTTCACATTTCAATATGATAAAATGACATGTTGCTGATCAATATAGAATTCCAGATTTCCAAAATTAATTTACATGGAGTTACAATGGGCAGAATTCTCCAGCCCTGTCATAGTGCTCACCATCGGCTGCCAGCGGAATCATTCCGTCCCTCTGAAATTGATGGCAATTTACATTTCTTGCCCATGTCACCGTCAGGGAAACCACAGCGGGACCCAACTTCAGCGCAACTGGAAGATCTTGCTGCAGGAAAGGCTGGAGAATTTTGTCCAATGAGTCAACAGCAGAGAAATAGGTCATTCAATCCAGCTCCATGCCAGTGTTTATGCTTCATGTATGAACAAAACTTAGAATAAGTTACTTTCTGCTTATCTAACTTAGAAGGTAATGGGGAACTGTGAGGAGGATAGCGATAGCCTGGAGGATAGTGACAAGTTGGTAGAACAGGAAGATATATTGAAATTTAACACAGAAACGTAAAGTGACATTGTTTCAATTGCAGTTGATACAAAGAACAAAGAACAAAGAACAACCCAGCACGGGAAACAGGCCCTTCGGCCCAACGAGCCCGTGCCGCCACATCACCCTACACCTATTCTACCCTGCATATCTATAAATGGAACCCTACTCAGTCAGATTCAGGGAAGAAATAGTGTCAATTTGGTAAAAACCGATTAGCCTGAGAGCACATCTTTGGGGTGTGGGAGGAAACCGGAGCGCCCGGAGGAAACCCATGCATCCACAGGGAGAATGCGCAAATTCCCACAGACACAGGCCCAAATCCATGTGCCTGCACAGCCAGCAGTGCTAGTCACTGAGCTGTTGCGGCGCCCATCTACCGGTCCAGGATCAAGCACACACACCGACACGAAGTTCTAGGCCACTCCTGGAACTTCCAAGAGCAGCCCAGGCACGACCTGCCGTGTGAATGCCCCTCGTTTGACACGAGGTGGACCTCCACCTGTGGAATAAAGACAAAAATATTAATCTTACAGCCTGCCTTTCCGGTGTCTCCCGAGGTTTAACCCTATTTAATATCCCCTACCATATCCCTCCATTCTCGTTTCACTCATGTGCCTATCTAACTGCAACTTAAACGAGTCCAATGTTCCTGCCTCCACCACCCTACTCGGTAGCGCGTTCCAGACCCCTACAACTCTCTGCGTAAAGAACCTTCTTCTCACCTCCAAATTATACCTCTCCCCCCTCACCCTTAAATGATGACCTCTCGTGTTTGTATCTAGTCTAGGGAGCAGTCTCTCACTATTAACTCTATCTATTCCCTTCATTATCTTATATACTTCTATCATGTCCCCTCTCAATCTCCGTCTTTCCAAGGAGAATAGTCCCAGTTTCTTCAACCTCTCCTCGTAACCCAGTCCCCCCATGCCAGGCAACATCCTGGTAAACCTCCTCTGCACCCTTTCCAGAGACTCCACGTCCTTCCGGTAGTAAGATGACCAGAACTGGACGCAGTACTCCAAATGCGGTCTAACCAACGTTCTGTACAACTGAAGCATTAGACAGCAGCTTTTATACTCTATGCCCCTTCCTATAAAGGCCAACATCCCATAAGCCTTCCTAACGACCTTCACCACTTGTGACGCAACCTTCATGGATTTGTGAACCTGCACTCCCAGGTCCCTCTGTATGTCAATACTCCTAATCGGCCTCCCTTTAATCTCATAGCTCCTCACTGCATTATTCCATCCAAAATGCATCACCTCGCATTTGTCAGGATTAAATGCCATCTGCCACCTATCTGCCCACTGCACCAACCTATCTATATCCTGTTGTATCACCTGACAATCCAGTTCCGTACCCGCCAACCCTGCCATCTTGGTGTCATCAGCAAACTTGCTAATCACACCACCTACGCCCTCTTCCAAGTCATTTATGTAGACTACAAAGAGGAGAGGTCCCAGTACTGAGCCCTGCGGCACACCACTGGTCACTGGCCTCCAGCCCGACAAGGTCCCTTCCACAGCTACCCTCTGTCTCCTATTTCCCAGCCAGTTCTCAATCCACCTAGCTACCTGGCCTCGTATCCCATGCGCCTTAACCTTTTCTACCAGCCTACCGTGAGGGACTTTGTCAAACGCCTTACTGAAATCCATATAGATGACATCAACGGTTCTCCCATCGTCAACCGTTTTTGTCACCTCCTCAAAGAATTCCACCAGATTCGTAAGGCAAGACCTCCCTCTAACAAAGCCATGTTGCGTATCCCTAATCAGATCGCAACGCTCCAAATGCTCATACATCCTACCCCTAAGTATTTTTTCCATTAACTTCCCTACCACCGACGTCAAACTCACCGGTCTATAATTCCCAGGGTTATCCCTACTGCCTTTTTTGAACAACGGGACCACATTTGCTACCCTCCAGTCTTCTGGGACCTCACCTGTGTCCAAAGAAGAGACAAAGATTTGCGCCAGAGGCCCAGCAATTTCATCTTTCACCTCCCTAAGCAGCCTGGGATAAATACCATCAGGCCCCAGAGCTTTATCCGTCTTTACGCTACCTAAAAGCCCTAGCACTTCCTCTCTCGTAATAACTATATCCTGCAAATAATCCTCCACTCCCTCCAAGAGACCACACGATTCCGAACCCCTCTCCTTTGTGAATACCGACGCAAAGTATTCATTCAGGAGCTCCCCCATCCCCTCCGACTCAATACACAACTCACCACTCTTGTCCCTAAGAGGACCAATTTTCCCTCTAACTATTCTCTTGCCTCTGATATAGGAATAAAATGCCTTTGGATTTTCCTTAATCCTACCAGCCAAAGCCATCTCATGCCCTCTCTTCGCCCTTCTAATTCCCCTTTTTAGCTCCCTCCTACTCTCGCTGTATTCTTCCAGCGCACTCTCCGTACCCATTTGTTTTGACCTAACATACGCCTCCCTCTTCTTCCTGACCAAGTCTTCAATATCCTCCGTAATCCACGGCTGTCTAATCCTTCCTTTCCCATCCTTTCGCTTAACCGGAACATACCTCCCCTGCAACCATTTCATTTTGTCCCTAAATGCCTCCCACTTGCCAACCGTGGACTTGCCAGCTAACAGTCCCTCCCAATCAGTTTGCTGCAGCTCCCTCCTAATCCTGCCATAGCTCGCCTTTCCTCAATTCAGCACACTCCCATTCGGAAGGCACTTGTCCATTTCCATTTTTATCCTAAAGTAGACGGACTTGTGGTCACTGTTAGCCACATGTTCGCCTACCTCTACCTCACCCACCTGCCCCGGCTCGTTTCCCAACACTAGATCCAATATAGCCCCTCCCCTAGTCGGGCTAGTTACATACTGCTCTAGCGACCCTTCCACAACACAGTTCACAAACTCCTCTCCCTCCATACCCCCAGCTCTAGGCCCCCTCCAAATCACTCCAGGAAAATTAAAATCACCCACTACAACCACTCTGTTCTTCCTGCACCTGTCCAAAATGCCCCTGCAAATGCCTTCCTCCACTGACTTTGGGCTGTTGGGTGGCCTATAGTACACCCCTAGCAATGTGATCTCTCCCTTTTTATTCCTCAACTCCACCCACACTGACTCAATCCCTATCTCTTCCCTATCGTCCTCCCTCTGCACTACTGTGATGCTTTCCCTGACTAACAGTGCCACCCCTCCTCCTCTCTTCATCCCTCCTCTGTCACACCTAAAACACTTGTACCCAGGAACATTCAGCTGCCAGTCCTGCCCCTCCCGTAACCACGTCTCCGTTACAGCCACCACATCTAACTGCCTCACAAACATCAAGGCCCTAAGCTCATCCGTTTTCCCTACCACACTCCTAGCATTGAAACAGACACAGTTCAACCCACAAGTGTCCCTCAGAACCACCTTCTCCCTGATACTTTTCGTTTCACTCGACTCTCTCCCAGCCACCTCCCCACCCCCCCTCCATATTAGTTTAAACCCTTCGTAAACACCCCAGCTAACCTCCCCGCTAAGACATTAGTTCCCCTCCCATTCAAATTCTCCTCACCCTTCCTGTACAATTGCCCTTCTCTCTTAAACACCTCCCAGTGATCCACAAAAGTAAAGCCCTCTACCCTACACCAATCCCTCAACCATGCATTCAGCTGCATGATCTCTTCATTCTTCGCCCTGCTGGTACCGGGCAGCAACCCAGAGATTGCCACCTGGAGGTCCTACTCTTTAGTTTGGCCCCCAACTCCTTAAATTGCCTACGTACCTCTACCCTACTCCTCCTTCCTATGTCCCCCTCCCCTACATGTACTATGACCTCAGCCTGTGCCCCCTCCCCTTTCAAAATTCCCTCTACTCTGTCCGATACATCCTTTACCCCTGCTCCAGGGAAGCAGACCACCATCCTGGAATCACGCCTCTGTCCACAGAACCTCCTATCGATACCTCTGACCCTCCCGTCCCCTACCACTATCACCTTACCAGCCCCCTTCTGTCCCTGTAAGTTAGTCTCCCCCTCCTGCCTATCTTTCAGTCCCCCTGTCGACGAACCCTGGGAGGCCTCTGGGGAGGCTGGGGACCCTGACTGCTCTTCTTCTTCCTCTTTCCCCTCCTCACAGTCGTCCATCCGCCCTTCCCTTCAGCCCTTGAGACCTCCTCCTTCTCATGGTTCCCAGCCATTATCTCCTCGTTCTCCCTGACTAGAAAAGCGTCCTCCAGCCGCCCCTCGAGTTGCCTGATCCGGGCCCTCAAGCGCTGCAGTTCCAAACATTTACTGCAGATGTGGACCTTGGGGACACGTGACACCACCAGGAACTCCCACATGTGGCACCTGATACAACTTACGTTCCTCCCTATATTCCCTACCATGTCCCAACCTCCTGTAAGCTCCCAAAGGTAGAAATCTGTCACTCACCTTCTCTAAGCCTGCTCTCCCCTCAGCCCAGCGAGCCAAAGCCCTTCTCACTCTGTTCCCACCCACTCCGCTGCCCGCTCCCGACGCTGCCCGCTCTATGCTGCTACCCCTTTTTTATACCCCCCGCTCCCCCTTAACGACAATCCCCTGGCCTAACTTCCGGTACGGAAGTAAACTACACTCTAACAAGCCCCGAGAACCGGAAGTACAGGAAAATAACGGTTTTTAATTCAAATCAGTCACTCACCACAGCCACAGCCACCAGGTTCAGTGCTCTGGAGAACAATGTTCCCACTGGATGGAAAGGTCCCAGAATGGACCCCTGGCTCAAAAGATCAAGGCCACCTGCCACAGGAATTGGAGTGGGTGAGGAGCAGACCATGGAAAGGTTGGATTTAGGGGTGAGTAAGGCTGAAAAATTCCATCCCATAACTTTTACTTTATTTAGAAAATATGGAGGAAGAGTATCAGAAATGCCAATGAGCTTTTAACCACAGAAAAAAATATTTATTAAACATGAAAACTTTGACTATAGTACAGTACTCCTTCACTCCCACTTATCTTCACCAATGTACTCATTTTAAGGAAATCAAAGGATGCAAAATATATCTTATGCTGTAATGTTCCCAATAAATACATAGTCCCTCTAACCCAACAGAACAACTATAAGATCCCCTCTCACTCTTCGGAACTCCTGTGAGTATAATCCTAACCGAATTAGTCTGACATCATATGACAGACCTGCCACCCCAGGAATTAGTTTGGTAAACCTTGGTTGTACTCCCTCTAAATCAAGGGCATCCTTCCTCACATAAGGACACCAAAACTCCAGGCTTGGCCTCATCAATGCCCTATATAGTTGCATTAAAACATCCCTATTCCTACACTCAAATCCTCTTGTTATGAAGACCAACATACCATTTGCCTTCTTGACTGCCTGCTGTATTTGCATGTTTACTTTCAGCAACTGATGCACAAAGACTCCAAGATCTCATTGAATATCCACCTCTCTCAGTTTACACCCATTCAAGTAATAACCTGTCTTCCTATTATGCTACCAAAGTGGATAATCTCACATTTATCCACATTATACTACATCTGCCCACACACTCAGCCTGTCCAAATCACTCTGCAAATTTGGAGATAATACATTCAGTTCTCTCATCCAAATCATTAATACATAATGTGAACAATTGGTGTCCTAGCACAGATCCCTGCGAAACCCCACTAGTCACTGACTGCCAATCAGAAAAAGACCCATTTATGCCTACTCTTTGCTTCCTATCTAATAACCAGCTTTCTATCCATTTCAAGACATCACCTGCAATCCCATGCGCTTTAACTTTACATAGTAGTCTGTTATGTGACTTTGTCGAAAGCCTTCTGAAAGTCTAAATAAACCACATCCAATGGTTCTCCTCTGTCAACTCGACTAGTTACGTCCTCAAAAAATTCCAATAGATTCATCAAGCATGATTTCCCCTTTGTAAATCCATGCTAACTTTGTCAGATTATGCCACTGCCTTCTAAATGCTGAGCTTCCACACACAACCTCTCAGGTCCTTGAGGAGAAACTTCTTACCCAGAGGGTGGTGATGGTCTGGAATGCACTGCCTGGGAAAGTTGTGTAGGTGGAATGTCTCACATCCTTTAAAAAGTACCTGGATGAGTATTTGGCATACCATAACGTTCAAGGCAATGGGCCAATTGCTGGCAAGTAGGATTGGGTAGTAGTAGACAGATTAGGGCCTTTCATGTGTCGCTGCAGACTTAATGGACTGAAAGACCTCTTCTGCACTGTAGGATTCTGTGATTCTGTATTCCAAGATTTCAGCTCATCTGTTTTGCCAGTTATACTTCTTGCATTGAAGGAAACGCGCTCCAGGTCTTCTGTCCGGCCGAGCTCTGCGGCCCTTCATCTGCCTGCTCTTACTCTACACCATGTTTATCTCAGTTTCATATTCTTTCTCAGTCCCTACACTTATTGACCCACCCCCATATCACACTAGTTTAAACCCTCCCGAACAGCACTATCAAACCTCCCATTCAGGATACTCGTGCCCCTCCAGTTCAGGTGCAGTCCCACTTTTCCCAGAAGATATTCCAGTGATCCATATATCTAATCTAGACTCACAGACAAGCCAAAGATGGATTCATTTTGGTTAACTTTTATCTAAACTTTCATCTTCCCATCTGATTAGTGTGTGAATGTGTGTGTTGGGTTCTTATTATTTTCTTGTTTTTTTTTAGTAATAAACTTACTCTCTCTTTGACTCAAGAAAACAGGGTTAAATTTGCTCTTTCTAAAATGTAAATACATTTGGACTGGGAAAAGGTATCCATGGGGTAAAGGATTCCTTCTAACTTAACAATGTTGCAACCAACTGAGAAGTGGAGCCGGCTAATTCCTCATCACAAGGGAATTTAACAAATTTTGCATCCCATTCAAGAAGTTAACAAATTAGTGGACATCGCAGGGGGATCTGTGATAACAGCATAAGGAAAATGTCTGTATGCTTTCGTTAATACTGCAATAAAGTTACTGTATTAGTGTGTGAGACAGAGTGCGGGGGGGAGTGTATTTGTGAATTGTTATGCCTAAAGCTGTGAGTTAGATAATTTGGGCAGATTAGAAAGCTGCATCTGTGGGTTGAGATTAACAGATTGAGGCAGAGGGTGTGTTTCAAATTTCTCACAGCACTCGGTTTGCTGGAGAGATAATTAAATACATCGGGCATTTTGCAGTCAACACTGAGAGGAGCACCAGTTGCTGAATACTAATTGAAGGTGAGTAATTTAACAGTGGAAATAAAGTCTGCAACAGCGAAAGAACTGAAGCTCGGGTGGGCGCAGTCACTATTAATGTCGTGACTGAGAAACTGTGTGTCTCTCAGTGTGGCGTGTGCTTAGGGATGAAAGAAGAGACAGAAGCTGAGACAGAAATGAAGATTAAAACAGAGACACATATAGAGAGAGGGACAGAATCTGAGACTGTGATAGAGACAGAGACAGAAACAAAAATAGAGATACAGACAGAAATGGAGACTGAAACAAAGACAGAGACAGAAACAGAGACAGTAACAGGGGCAGAAACTTGAAACAAGACAAGCAAAAATAGAGACAGAGACAAAATCATAGCAACGATGGGAATATGTCAAAATCTTCTTGACCTTATTCTTCCCCTGAAATAGGGAGTCAGTGATAAGAAGCATAATGCCTTCAATTATTTTGCCTGCATTTTTCATGTCTGTTTCATTGGTGTGTGCACAATCTACTCTGTTGATTAGCCAATGCACAGGAAAGTCTGAGGGGTGACTGTCAGACTGATGCACCATACGCTGGCTCGGTACAGTGTGAAACCTGTCCAATTTGACCCATTTGCTGTGTGGAAAGTCAAAGCCTGGGATTTTTAACATGAAACCATTAACCAGGTACTGATTCCAGGCCGTGTTGTTGTATCTCACGTCCTTCCACAAGTCCGCAGCTGAACTGTCTGGCTTGGGCAGCTTGGTCCACATTGGCTGCCTTGAGATGAGGTGGTTGCTAGATGGGTGGGTGGATGGGTGGGTGGGTGGATGGGTGGGTGGGTGGGTGGGTGGATGGGTGGGTGGGTGGGTGGGTGGATGGGTGGGTGGGTGGGTGGGTGGGTGGATGGGTGGGTGGGTGGGTGGGTGGGTGGATGGGTGGATGGGTGGGTGGGTGGGTGGGTGGATGGGTGGGTGGGTGGGTGGGTGGGTGGATGGGTGGGTGGGTGGGTGGGTGGGTGGGTGGGTGGGTGGGTGGATGGGTGGGTGGGTGGGTGGATGGGTGGGTGGGTGGGTGGATGGGTGGGTGGGTGGATGGATGGGTGGGTGGGTGGGTGGGTGGGTGGATGGGTGGGTGGGTGGGTGGGTGGGTGGGTGGGTGGGTGGGTGATGTCTTCTCCCAGGGGCAGGTTCGGATTTTTTGCACTCTTTCGAGCAATCATGCTGTGTAGGCTTCAGAATGAATTTGTGGTGGTGCAATGTTGCCGAGCACAGGTAACCAGCTTGTTTCTTTTGACTGAATTATTCCTGAGATGTTCTTCAGTCTCGTTCAGTGGACATCTACCAGTTTGCAGTGCGTAGAGTTCTTCCAGACAGAAACACAGTGCTCAGCTACTGAGTAACAGAGTCAAAGAGGAGGTTCTTGTGTTGACTCCCCAAGAGATTCCTACTAGCATGCTGATGAAATTGTTACAAGTATCCAATTTAGCTCAGACTTTCTGGAAATCAGTGTGTGGTTCAAAATTACACCAAGATGGGTGGCATGGTGGTACAGTGGTTAACATTCTGGTTAGCAAAGTGGTTAGCACAGTGCCAGGGATCCAGGTTTGATTCCCGGCTTGGGTGACTGTCTGTGCAGTTGCATGTTCTCCACATGTCGGCATGTGTTTCTTCTGGGTGCTCTGATTTCCTCCCACAATCCAAATAACGTGCTGATTAGGAGCACTGGCCACGCTAAATTCTCCCCTGGTGTACCCGAGCAAATGCCAGAATGTGGCAGCTAGAGGATTTTCACAGTAACTTCATTGCAGTGCTAGTGTGAGCCAATTTATGAAACTAATAAATAAACTTAACTTCAAAATTTTAAGGTGCTGTTTGATGTGGCCGCTTTAGGTCAAGTTCTTGGTGGCTTCTTGCATTGTCAAGTTGTTAGAAACATGATACGGATTTGGCAGAGTTTGATTTGAGGCACCAGTTTTGACAGTAGTCAGAGTTTACTGAGGTCAATATTAAGAGCATTGTTAACATCCTTGGAATCTCTTGCTTGGTAAATACAGCAGATGTCAGGTGCGTAAATGAATTTGAGGCTGCATGTGGCTGGCAGATTATTTTTGCACAGGTTGAGCAGGGTGGGGTCAGTATTGACCCTTGAGATATGCCATTCTCTGTTTCTCCAATGTGCTGGCTTTGGGCCACATAAAGAATTGAAATAGTCTGTTTTGAAGAAACACAGGAACATAGAAAATAGGAGCAGTAGGCCATTCAGCCCTTTAAGCCTGCTCTGCCATTCATTATGATCATGGCTGATCATCCAATTCAATAGCCTGATCCCGCTCTCCCCCCATATTCTTTGATCCCCTTCATCCCAGGTTATATCTAACAGTTTCTAGAAAACATGTTTTGGCCTCAACTACTTTCTGTGATAGAAAATTCCACAGGCTGACCACTCGCTGGGCGAAGAAGCTTCTCCTCATCTCTGTCCGAAATGATCTATCCATGGTTCTGGACACCCCCACGATCAGGAACATCCTTCCTGCATCTAACCTGTCTGGTTTTGTTAGAAGTTTATAGGTTCTATGAGGTCCCACCACCACCCCCCTGCCCCATCTTCTAAATTCCAGTAAATACAATCCTAACCGACTCAATCTCTCCTTTTTCGTCAGTCTAGCCAACCCAGGAATCGGTCTGGTAAACCTGAAGAGAAGTGATTTGTCAGTAACCCTAGAGAGTTTGGCCAGTAGGCCTTTATGCCAAACAGTGTAATTGGCTGCACTGAGATTGAAGTAGATGATTCCAGTTTTCAGACGCTTTAAAAAGCCACTTTTAATGTGGGTCGTGAGGGAAAGTACCTGGTGTTCTGTACTATGTTTCTCACAGATCCAGTTTGGTCTAAGGATTGTGTATCCTGCATAGTTGTTTGGAAATGGTACGAGATGATCCTCTCAAGCTTCCAGTTACAGAACAATTTCTCTTCTATTCATCTGGACAGAAGAGAAATTATTCTGTAACTGGAAGTTTCTTTAGGAATCTTGCAAAGGCTTGTAGATTGCAATAATCTTAGCTTTTCACCAAATGTTTGACAGTTTGTTCTCCTGGCAATTCTGGTCACGCAGATAGAGAGCCATTTTGTCATCACAGGGTCGACGTGCTAAAGAAATTCTGGGCAGATTGGATTGTAACCCACAGCTTTGCCAGGTTTCAGTTTGTGGATTGCTGATTGGACCCTTTCTGTCTGTGTTTATGTCTTAGACCACAGGACTTAGAAGCAGAATTAAGCCATTTGGCCCATCAAGTCTGCTCCGCCGTTCAATCATAGCTGATTTTTTCCCTCATCCTCATTCTCCTGCCCTTTCCTTATAACTCCTGATCCCCTTATTAATCAAGTACATGTCTATCTCTGTCTTAAAGACACTCAATGATCTGGCCTCCACAGCCTTCTGCAGCAAAGAGTTCCACAGATTCACCACTCTCTGGCTGAAGAAATTCCCCCTCAACTCTGCTTTAAAGGATTGTCCTTTTAGCCTGAGGTTGTGTCCTCTAATACGAGTCATTCCTACTAATGAAACCATCCTCTCCACGTCTACTCTAGCCAGGCCTCGCAGTATCCTGTAAGTTTCAATAAAATCCCCACTCATCCTTCTCAACTCCAATGAGTACAGACCCAGGCTCCTCAACCATTCCTCATACGAGAAGCTCTTCATTCCAGGGATCATTCTTGTGAACCTCCTCTGGACCTTTTCCAAGGCCAGCACATCCTTTCTTAGATATGGTGCCCAAAATTGTTCACAATGCTCCAAATGGGGTCTGACCAGAGCCTTATCCAGCCTCAGAAGTCCATCCCTGCTCTTGTATTCTAGCCCTCTCGACATGAATGCTAACACTGCATTTGCCTGCCTAACTGCCGACTGAGCCTAAACTTTAACCTCAAGAGAATCTTGAACAAGGACTCCCAAATCCCTTTGAGTGTCTGATTTCCTAAGCATTTTTCCATTTAGAAAATAGTCTCTGCCTCCATTCCTCCTTCCAAAGTGCAGAACGTCACACTTTTCCACATTGTATTCCATCTGCCACTTCTTTGCCCACTCACCTAACCTGCCCAATTTCTCCTGTAGTCCTGCTGCTTCCTCAATACTATCTGTCCCGCTACATATTCAGGCAATTATAGACCAGTGAGTCTAACCTCAGTGATTGGTAAGTTGATGGAGAAGATCCTGAGAGACAAGATTTATAAACATTTGGAGAGATATAGTATGATCAAGAATAGTCAGCACAGCTTTGTCAAAGGCAGATCATGCCTTATGAGCCTGACTGAATTTTTTGAGAATGTGTCTAAACACATTGATGAAGGAAGAGTAGTAGATGTGGTTTATGTGGACTTCAGCAAGGCGTTTGATAAGGTGCCCCATGCAAGGCTTATTGAGAAAGTGAGGGGGACTGGGATCCAAGGGGACATTGCTCTGTGGATTCACAACTGGTTTGCCCACAGAAGGCAGAGAGTGGTTGTGGATGGGTCTTTTTCTGCATTGAGGTCGGTCACCAATGGAGTGCCCCGGGGATCTGTTCTGGGACCCTTGCTTTTTGTGATTTTTATAAATGACCTGGATGAGGGAGCAAAGGGATGGGTTGGTAAGTTTGCTGATGACACAAAGGTTGGAGGTGTTGTGGATAGTCTGGAGGGATGTCAGAAGTTGCAGCGTGACATAGATAGGATGCAAGACTGGGCGGAGAAGTGGCAGATGGACTTCAACCCAGGTAAGTGTGTGGTGATTCATTTTGGCAGGTTAAATGGGATGACAGATTATAATATTAAAAGTAAGACTCTTGGCAGTCTGGAAGATCAGAAGGATCTTGGGGTCTGGGTTCATAGGACGCTCAAAGCAGCATCGCAGGTAGAGGATGTGGTTATGAAGGTGTATGGTCGCCTCATTACAGGAAGGATGTGGAAGCCATAGAAAGGGTGCAGAGGAGATTTACAAGGATGTTATCTGGATTGGGTGACATGCCTTATGAGGATAGGTTGAGAGAGCTCGGTCTTTTCTCCTTGGGGAGACGAAGGATGAGGGAGGTGTAAAAGATGATGAGTGATGTTGATCGAATGGATTCGCAGAGGCTTTTTCCCAGAGCTGAAATAGTTGCCACAAGAGGACACAGGTTTAGGGTGCTGGGGAGTAGGTACAAAGGAGATGTCAGGGGTAAGTTTTTCTCTCAGAGGGTAGTGAGAGCAAGGAATTGGCTGCCATCAGTGGTGGTGGAGGCAGATTCTATCGTTGTGGGTCAGTACAGCCTCTAGGGGTCAGTGTGGGTCAGTGCAGCCTCTCAGGGTCAGTGTGGGTCAGTGCAGCCTCTAGGGGTCAGTGTGGGTCAGTGCAGCCTCTAGGGGTCAGTGTAGGTCAGTGCAGCCACTAGGGGTCAGTGCGGGTCAGTGCAGCCTCTAGGAGTCAGTGTGGGTCAGTGCGGCCTCTCAGGGTCAGTGCGGGTCAGTGCAGCCTCTAGGAGTCAGTGTGGGTCAGTGCAGCCTCTAGGGGTCAGAGTGGATCAGTGCAGCCTCTCGGAGTCAGTGTGGGTCAGTGCAGCCTCTAGGGGTCAGTGTGGGTCAGTGAAGCCTCTAGGGGTCAGTGTGGGTCAGTGCAGCCTCTAGGAGTCAGTGTGGGTCATTGCAGCCTCTAGGGGTCAGTGTGGGTCAGTGCAGCCTCTAGGAGTCAGTGTGGGTCAGTGCAGCCTCTAGGAGTCAGTGTGGGTCAGTGCAGCCTCTAGGGGTCAGTGTGGGTCAGTGCAGCCTCTCGGGGTCAGTGTGGGTCAGTGAAGCCTCTAGGGGTCAGTGTGGGTCAGTGCAGCCTCTCGGGGTCAGTGTAGGTCAGTGCAGCCTCTAGGGGTCAGTTGGGTCATTGCGGCCTCTAGGAGTCAGTGTGGGTCAGTGCAGCCTCTAGGAGTCAGTGCGGCCTCTAGGAGTCAGTGTAGGTCAGTGCAGCCTCTAGGAGTCAGTGCGGCCTCTAGGAGTCAGTGTAGGTCAGTGCAGCCTCTAGGAGTCAGTGCGGCCTCTAGGAGTCAGTGTGGGTCAGTGCAGCCTCTAGGAGTCAGTGTAGGTCAGTGCAGCCTCTAGGGGTCAGTGTAGGTCAGTGCAGCCTCTAGGAGTCAGTGCGGCCTCTAGGGGTTAGTGTGGGTCAGTGCAGCCTCTAGGAGTCAGTGTGGGTCAGTGCAGCCTCTAGGGGTCAGTGTAGGTCAGTGCAGGCTCTCGGAGTCAGTGTGGGTCAGTGCAGCCTCTAGGGGTCAGTGTGGGTCAGTGCAGCTTCTCGGAGTCAGTGTGGGTCAGTGCAGCCTCTCGGAGTCAGTGTGGGTCAGTGCAGCCTCTAGGGGTCAGTGTAGGTCAGTGCAGGCTCTAGGAGTCAGTGTGGGTCAGTGCAGCCTCTCGGGGTCAGTGTGGGTCAGTGCAGCCTCTAGGGGTCAGTGTGGGTCAGTGCAGCCTCTCGGAGTCAGTGCGGGTCAGTGCAGCCTCTCGGAGTCAGTGTGGGTCAGTGCAGCCTCTAGGGGTCAGTGTAGGTCAGTGCAGGCTCTAGGAGTCAGTGTGGGTCAGTGCAGCCTCTCGGAGTCAGTGTGGGTCAGTGCAGCCTCTCGGAGTCAGTGTGGGTCATTGCAGCCTCTAGGGGTCAGTGTAGGTCAGTGCAGCCTCTAGGAGTCAGTGTGGGTCAGTGCAGCCTCTAGGGGTCAGTGTAGGTCAGTGCAGGCTCTAGGAGTCAGTGTGGGTCAGTGCAGCCTCTAGGGGTCAGTGTGGGTTACTGCAGCCTCTAGGGGTCAGTGTGGGTCAGTGCAGCCTCTAGGAGTCAGTGTGGGTCAATGCAGCCTCTAGGGGTCAGTGTAGGTCAGTGCAGCCTCTAGGAGTCAGTGTGGGTCAATGCAGCCTCTAGGAGTTAGTGTGGGTCAGTGCAGCCTCTAGGAGTCAGTGTGGGTCAATGCAGCCTCTAGGGGTCAGTGTAGGTCAGTGCAGCCTCTAGGAGTCAGTGTGGGTCAATGCAGCCTCTAGGGGTCAGTGTGGGTCAGTGCAGGCTCTAGCAATCAGTGTGGGTCAGTGAGGCCTCTAGGGGTCAGTGTGGGTCAGTGCAGCCTCTCAGGGTCAGTGTGGGTCAGTGCGGCCTCTAGGAATCAGTGTGGGTCAGTGCAGCCTCTAGGAGTCAGTGTGGGTCAGTGCGGCCTCTAGGAATCAGTGTGGGTCAGTGCAGCCTCTAGGAGTCAGTGTGGGTCAGTGCGGCCTCTAGGAATCAGTGTGGGTCAGTGCAGGCTCTAGGAGTCAGTGTGGGTCAGTGCGGCCTCTCGGAGTCAGTGTGGGTCAGTGCGGCCTCTAGGAATCAGTGTGGGTCAGTGCGGCCTCTAGGGGTCAGTGTGGGTCAGTGCGGCCTCTAGGGGTCATAAGAACATAAGAACATAAGAAATAGGAGCAGGAGTAGGCCATCTAGCCCTTCGAGCCTGCCCCGCCATTCAATAAGATCATGGCTGATCTGTCGTGGCTCAGTTCCACATTCCAGCCCTCTCCCCATAACCCTTAATCCCCTCTCTTATCAAAAACCCATCAACCCGCGTCTTAAAAATATTTAGCGAGGCAGCCTCCACCACTTCAACGGGTAGAGAATTCCAGAGATTCACCACCCTTTGAGTGAATAAGTTCCTCCTCAACTCCGCCCCCCCTTTATCTTGAGGCTGTGCCCCCTAGTCCTACTGTCTTTTTTGAGCGGGAAGAGTCTCTCCGCCTCTATCCTATCCATCCCATTCATAATCTCATACGTCTCAATGAGATCTCTCCTCATTCTTCTAAACTCCAACGAGTACAAGCCTAGTTCATTCAGCCTCTCCTCATAGCTCAACCCCCTCAACTCCGGTATTAGCCTAGTAAACCTCCTCTGCACTCCCTCCAAGGCCAAAATATCCTTGCGCAGGTGCGGCGCCCAAAACTGCACACAGTACTCCAGCTGCGGCCTCACCAATACCTTATACAGCTGCAGCAAGACCTCCCTACTTTTATATTCAATCCCCTTCGCTATGAAGGCCAGCATCCCATTCGCCTTCCTGACCACCTGCTGCACCTGCAAGCTGGGTTTTTGCGACTCATGCACAAGGACCCCGAGGTCCCTCTGCACCGTCGCCTGCTGCAGTTTTTTGCCACGTAAGTAATAGTCCTTCCTACCATTCTTCCTTCCAAAGTGGACCACCTCAGACTTGCCAACATTAAATTCCATTTGCCATTTCCTGGCCCATTCGCCCAGCCTATCTAGATCCTCCTGCAGACTCTCCACACCCTCCGCACAATTTGCCGTTCCCCCAATCTTGGTGTCATCCGCAAATTTTGACACCATACACTCGGTTCCCTCCTCCAGATCATCTATATAAATGGTAAAAAGCTGAGGCCCCAGCACCGACCCCTGGGGCACTCAACTAGTCACCAACCGCCAATCCGAATAGCACCCATTGACCCCCACTCTCTGCCTCCTATTTGACAACCAATCCTCTATCCATGCTAACACCCTACCCCCAACTCCAAGTCCCCTGACCTTCTGTAATAACCTCTTATGAGGTACTTTGTCAAATGCCTTCTGAAAATCCAGAAAGACCACATCCACCGGCTCTCCTGTATCCACCGCCCTAGACGCATCCTCATAGGGTCAGTGTGGGTCAGTGCGGCCTCTAAGGGTCAGTGTGGCCTCTAAGAGACAGTGTGGGTCAGTGCAGTCTCTAGGAGTCAGTGCGGGTCAGTGCAGCCTCTAGGAGTCAGTGTGGGTCATTGCAGCCTCTAGGGGTCAGTGCGGGTCAGTGCAGCCTCTAGGGGTCAGTGCGGGTCAGTGCAGCCTCTAGGAGTCAGTGTGGGTCAGTGCAGCCTCTAGGAGTCAGTGCGGGTCAGTGCAGTCTCTCGGAGTCAGTGCGGGTCAGTGCAGCCTCTAGGGGTCAGTGCGGGTCAGTGCAGCCTCTAGGAGTCAGTGCGGGTCAGTGCAGCCTCTCGGAGTCAGTGCGGGTCAGTGCAGCCTCTAGGGGTCAGTGCGGGTCAGTGCAGCCTCTAGGAGTCAGTGTGGGTCAGTGCAGCCTCTCGGAGTCAGTGCGGGTCAGTGCAGTCTCTAAGGGTCAGTGCGGGTCAGTGCAGCCTCTCGGAGTCAGTGTGGGTCAGTGCGGCCTCTCGGAGTCAGTGTGGGTCAGTGCGGCCTCTCGGAGTCAGTGTGGGTCAGTGCAGCCTCTCGGAGTCAGTGTGGGTCAGTGCGGCCTCTCGGAGTCAGTGTGGGTCAGTGAGGCCTCTCGGAGTCAGTGTGGGTCAGTGCAGCATCTAGGGGTCAGTGTGGGTCAGTGAGGGCTCTCGGAGTCAGTGTGGGTCAGTGAGGCCTCTCGGAGTCAGTATGGGTCAGTGCGGCCTCTAGGGGTCAGTGCGGGTCAGTGCAGCCTCTAGGGTCAGTGTGGGTCAGTGCAGCCTCTAGGGGTCAGTGCGGCCTCTCGGAGTCAGTGTGGGTCAGTGCAGCCTCTAGGGGTCAGTGTGGGTCAGTGCGGCCTCTCGGAGTCAGTGTGGGTCAGTGCGGCCTCTAGGGGTCAGTGTGGGTCAGTGCAGCCTCTAGGGGTCAGTGTGGGTCAATGCAGCTTCTCGGAGTCAGTGTGGGTCAGTGCGGCCTCTAGGGGTCAGTGTGGGTCAGTGCAGCCTCTAGGGGTCAGTGTGGGTCAGTGCGGCCTCTCGGAGTCAGTGTGGGTCAGTGCAGCCTTTAGGGGTCAGTGTGGGTCAGTGCGGCCTCTCGGAGTCAGTGTGGGTCAGTGCAGCCTCTAGGGGTCAGTGTGGGTCAGTGCGGCTTCTCGGAGTCAGTGTGGGTCAGTGCAGCCTCTAGGGGTCAGTGTGGGTCAGTGCAGCCTCTCAGAGTCAGTGTGGGTCAGTGCGGCCTCTAGGGGTCAGTGTGGGTCAGTGCAGCCTCTAGGAGTCAGTGTGGGTCAGTGCAGCCTCTAGGGGTCAGTGTGGGTCAGTGAGGCCTCTCGGAGTCAGTATGGGTCAGTGCAGCCTCTAGGGGTCAGTGTGGGTCAGTGCAGCCTCTAGGAGTCAGTGTGGGTCAGTGCAGCCTCTAGGGGTCAGTGTGGGTCAATGCAGCCTCTAGGGGTCAGTGTGGGTCAGTGCAGCCTCTAGGGGTCAGTGTGGGTCAGTGCGGCCTCTCGGAGTCAGTGTGGGTCAGTGCAGCCTCTAGGGGTCAGTGTGGGTCAGTGCGGCCTCTCGGAGTCAGTGTGGGTCAGTGCAGCCTCTCGGAGTCAGTGTGGGTCAGTGCAGCCTCTAGGAGTCAGTGTGGGTCAGTGCAGCCTCTAGGGGTCAGTGCGGGTCAGTGCAGCCTCTAGGAGTCAGTGCGGTCTCTAGGAGTCAGTGTGGGTCAGTGAGGTCTCTCGGAGTCAGTGTGGGTCAGTGCAGCCTCTAGGGGTCAGTGTGGGTCAGTGAGGCCTCTCGGAGTCAGTGCGGCCTCTCGGAGTCAGTGTGGTTCAGTGAGGCCTCTCGGAGTCAGTGTGGGTCAGTGCAGCCTCTCGGAGTCAGTGCGGGTCAGTGCGGCCTCTAGGGGTCAGTGTGGGTCAGTGCGGCCTCTAGGGGTCAGTGTGGGTCAGTGCGGCCTCTTGGAGTCAGTGTGGGTCAGTGCAGCCTCTAGGGGTCAGTGTGGGTCAGTGCGGCCTCTCGGAGTCAGTGTGGGTCAGTGCGGCCTCTAGTGGTCAGTGTGGGTCAGTGCAGCCTCTAGGGGTCAGTGTGTGTCAGTGAGGTCTCTAGGAGTCAGTGTGGGTCAGTGCAGCCTCTAGGGGTCAGTGCGGGTCAGTGCGGCCTCTAGGGGTCAGTGCGGGTCAGTGCAGCCTCTAGGAGTCAGTGCGGGTCAGTGAGGCCTCTAGGAGTCAGTGTGGGTCAGTGCAGCCTCTAGGGGTCAGTGCGGGTCAGTGCGGCCTCTAGGGGTCAGTGCGGGTCAGTGCAGCCTCTAGGAGTCAGTGCGGGTCAGTGCGGCCTCTAGGGGTCAGTGTGGGTCAGTGCAGCCTCTAGGAGTCAGTGTGGGTCAGTGCGGCCTCTAGGGGTCAGTGTGGGTCAGTGCGGCCTCTAGGGGTCAGTGTGGGTCAGTGCGGCCTCTAGGAGTCAGTGTGGGTCAGTGCAGCCTCTAGGGGTCAGTGTGGGTCAGTGCGCCCTCTAGGGGTCAGTGTGGGTCAGTGCACCCTCTAGGGGTCAGTGTGGGTCAGTGCAGCCTCTAGGGGTCAGTGCGCCCTCTAGGGGTCAGTGTGGGTCATTGCAGCCTCTAGGAGTCAGTGTGGGTCATTGCGGCCTCTAGGAGTCAGTGTAGGTCAGTGCAGCCTCTAGGGGTCAGTGTGGGTCATTGCAGCCTCTAGGAGTCAGTGTGAGTCAGTGCAGCCTCTCGGAGTCAGTGCGGGTCAGTGCAGTCTCTAAGGGTCAGTGCGGGTCAGTGCAGCCTCTCGGAGTCAGTGTGGGTCAGTGCGGCCTCTCGGAGTCAGTGTGGGTCAGTGCGGCCTCTCGGAGTCAGTGTGGGTCAGTGAGGCCTCTCAGAGTCAGTGTGGGTCAGTGCAGCCTCTCGGAGTCAGTGTGGGTCAGTGCGGCCTCTCGGAGTCAGTGTGGGTCAGTGAGGCCTCTCGGAGTCAGTGTGGGTCAGTGCAGCCTCTAGGGGTCAGTGTGGGTCAGTGCAGCCTCTTGGAGTCAGTGTGGGTCAGTGCAGCCTCTAGTGGTCAGTGTGGGTCAGTGAGGCCTCTCGGAGTCAGTATGGGTCAGTGCAGCCTCTAGGGGTCAGTGTGGGTCAGTGCAGCCTCTAGGAGTCAGTGTGGGTCAGTGCAGCCTCTAGGGGTCAGTGTGGGTCAATGCAGCCTCTAGGGGTCAGTGTGGGTCAGTGCGGCCTCTAGGGGTCAGTGTGGGTCAGTGCAGCCTCTAGGGGTCTGTGTGGGTCAGTGCGGCCTCTCGGAGTCAGTGTGGGTCAGTGCAGCCTCTAGGGGTCAGTGTGGGTCAGTGCGGCCTCTCGGAGTCAGTGTGGGTCAGTGCAGCCTCTCGGAGTCAGTGTGGGTCAGTGCAGCCTCTCGGAGTCAGTGTGGGTCAGTGCAGCCTCTAGGAGTCAGTGTGGGTCAGTGCAGCCTCTAGGGGTCAGTGCGGCCTCTAGGGGTCAGTGCGGGTCAGTGCAGCCTCTAGGAGTCAGTGCGGTCTCTAGGAGTCAGTGTGGTTCAGTGAGGCCTCTCGGAGTCAGTGTGGGTCAGTGCAGCCTCTAGGGGTCAGTGTGGGTCAGTGAGGCCTCTCGGAGTCAGTGCGGCCTCTCGGAGTCAGTGTGGTTCAGTGAGGCCTCTCGGAGTCAGTGTGGTTCAGTGAGGCCTCTCGGAGTCAGTGCGGGTCAGTGCAGCCTCTCGGAGTCAGTGCGGGTCAGTGCGGCCTCTAGGGGTCAGTGTGGGTCAGTGCGGCCTCTAGGGGTCAGTGTGGGTCAGTGCGGCCTCTTGGAGTCAGTGTGGGTCAGTGCAGCCTCTAGGGGTCAGTGTGGGTCAGTGCGGCCTCTCGGAGTCAGTGTGGGTCAGTGCGGCCTCTCGTGGTCAGTGTGGGTCAGTGCAGCCTCTAGGGGTCAGTGCGGGTCAATGCGGCCTCTAGGGGTCAGTGCGGGTCAGTGCAGCCTCTAGGAGTCAGTGCGGGTCAGTGAGGCCTCTAGGAGTCAGTGTGGGTCAGTGCTGCCTCTAGGGGTCAGTGTGGGTCAGTGCAGCCTCTAGGGGTCAGTGCGGGTCAGTGCAGCCTCTAGGAGTCAGTGTGGGTCAGTGCAGCCTCTAGGAGTCAGTGTGGGTCAGTGCAGCCTCTAGGAGTCAGTGTGGGTCAGTGCAGTCTCTAGGAGTCAGTGTGGGTCAGTGCAGTCTCTAGGAGTCAGTGTGGGTCAGTGAGGCCTCTCGGAGTCAGTGCAGGTCAGTGCGGCCTCCAGGGGTCAATGTGGGTCAGTGCAGTCTCTCGGGGTCAATGTGGGTCAGTGCAGTCTCTCGGGGTCAATGTGGGTCAGTGCAGTCTCTTGGGGTCAATGCAGTTTCTCAGGGTCAATGTGGGTCAGTGCAGTCTCTCGGGGTCAATGTGGGTCAGTGCAGTCTCTCAGGGTCAATGTGGGTCAGTGCAGTCTCTCCGGGTCAGTGTGGGTCAGTGCAGTCTCTCAGGGTCAATGTGGGTCAGTGCAGTCTCTTGGGGTCAATGTGGGTCAGTGCAGTCTCTCGGGGTCAATGTGGGTCAGTGCAGTTTCTCAGGGTCAATGTGGGTCAGTGCAGTCTCTTGGGGTCAATGTGGGTCAGTGCAGTCTCTTGGGGTCAATGTGGGTCAATGCAGTCTCTCGGGGTCAATGTGGGTCAGTGCGGTCTCTTGGGGTCAATGTAGTCTCTCAGGGTCAATGTGGGCAGTGCAGTTTCTCGGGGTCAATGTGGGTCAGCGCAGTCTCTCAGGGTCAATGTGGGTCAGTGCAGTCTCTCAGGGTCAATGTGGGTCAGTGCAGTCTCTTGGGGTCAGTGTGGGTCAGTGCAGTCTCTCAGGGTCAATGTGGGTCAATGCAGTCTCTCGGGGTCAATGTGGGTCAGTGCGGTCAATGCAGTCTCTCAGGGTCAATGTGGGCAGTGCAGTTTCTCGGGGTCAATGTGGGTCAGCGCAGTCTCTCGGGGTCAATGTGGGTCAGTGCAGTCTCTCGGTGTCAATGTGGGTCAGTGCAGTCTCTCGGGGTCAATGTGGGTCAGTGCAGTCTCTCGGGGTCAATGTGGGTCAGTGCAGTCTCTTGGGGTCAATGTGGGTCAGTGCGGTCTCTTGGGGTCAATGCAGTCTCTCAGGGTCAATGTGGGCAGTGCAGTTTCTCGGGGTCAATGTGGGTCAGCGCAGTCTCTCGGGGTCAATGTGGGTCAGTGCAGTCTCTCGGGGTCAATGTGGGTCAGTGCAGCCTCTCGGGGTCAATGTGGGTCAGTGCAGTCTCTCAGTGTCAATGTGGGTCAGTGCAGTCTCTTGGGATCAATGCAGTCTCTTGGGGTCGGTGGTATAGGAGAGGGTACAGGTAAAGGAAGAGGCCGAGGATGTCCCAATAATAGAGGGAGTAGGGGGCATGAGCATGGTTAGTGGCGTTACGGCAAATAGGGTCCAGCTGAAGGCTGGGATGAAAGCGCTTTATCTGAATGCACGAAGCATTCGGAATAAAGTGGATGAGTTGGTGGTGCAGATCGACACAAATGGATACGATCTGGTGGCCATTACAGAGACGTGGCTGCAAGGTGACAGGGACTGGGAGCTGAATGTACAGGGGTATCAAGTGTTTAGGAAGGATAGGCAGGGGGGAAAAGGGGGGGGGGGGCATAGCTCTGCTGATTAAGGATAGTATCAAGGTGGTAGCAAGGGATGATATTGGAGCCAAGGAGCAGAGGGTGGAATCGTTGTGGGTGGAGATTAGGAACAGCAAAGGGAGGAAGACGCTGGTGGGTGTCGTCTATAGGCCCCCGAATAATGATCTGGAGGTGGAGCGGGCTGTTAACGCGCAAATAAGTGCGGCGTGCAGGAATGGGATGGCCGTAGTTATGGGGGATTTCAATCTGCATATTGATTGGTCGACCCATGTTGGACGCAGGGGGCTCGAGGAGGAATCCTTGGAATGCTGCCGGGATAGTTTCCTCGAACAGTGTGTGTTGGAGCCGACGAGGGAGCGAGCTATCTTGGATCTGGTGCTATGTAATGAGGCGGGTGGAATTAGGGACCTTGTGGTGAAGGATCCTCTTGGGGAAAGTGATCATTGTATGGTGGAGTTTCTGGTGCAGATGGAGGAGGAGAAAGTGGGTTCCCGGATACGCGTCCTCTGTTTGAATAGAGGGGAGTACGGTAGGATGAAAGAAGAATTGGTGAATGTGGACTGGGGGAGCGCGTTGGAGGGAGGGTCTGTTGAGGAGCAGTGGAGGATCTTTAAGGAGATCTTTCTTGGTGCTCAGCGGAAATTTATTCCGATGGTCAAAAAGGATAGTAGGAAGAGAGGTAATAAGCCGTGGATAACGAAGGAGGTGAAGGAAAGTGTTAAATTAAAAGCGGAGGAATTTAGAGTAGCTAAGAGCAGTGGGCGAGAAGAGGATTGGGAGAGGTTTAAATGTCAACAAAGATTGACAAAGAAGTTGATAAAGAAGGGTAGGAGAAACTATGAAGCTGGGCTAGCGCTTAATATAAAAAAGGATAGCAAGAGTTTTTATAAATATATAAAAAGGAAGAGGCTGGCTAGGGTGAATGTTGGTCCTTTAGAGGATGAGAAAGGGGACCTAGTGGTAGGGGATGAGGAAATGGCTAAGGTATTGAATAACTTTTTTGTTTCTGTCTTCACGGAGGAGGACGTGAATAATTTGCCGGGTGTTAGCGATGGAAAGGTGGTAGGAATGGAGGGTCTTAATGACATTACTGTTACGAGAGAGACGGTGCTCGACAGATTGGAGGGGCTGATTGTGGACAAGTCCCCAGGACCGGATGGAATGCATCCGAGGGTTCTGAAAGAAATGGTGGAGGTGATAGTGGATGCCTTGGTGGTTATTTTCCAGACGTCGCTGGATTCCGGGGAAGTGCCGGAAGATTGGAAAACGGCTAAATGTTACGCCGTTGTTTAAGAAGGGTGCCAGGCAAAAGGCGGGGAATTATAGGCCGGTTAGTTTAATGTCTGTGGTAGGTAAAATGTTAGAATCTGTCATTAAGGAGGAAATTGCGAGGCATCTTGAAGGGAATTGCTTGATAGAGCAGACGCAGCACGGTTTCATTAAAGGGAAGTCGTGTCTGACAAATTTACTGGAGTTCTATGAGGATGTGTCTAGGGCAGTGGATAGAGGAGAGCCGGTGGATGTGGTCTTTCTAGATTTTCAGAAGGCGTTTGACAAAGTACCTCACAAGAGGTACTCACTGAAGTACCTCACTATACAGGACCCTCGTCAGGCCTCATTTGGAGTACTGTGCGCAGTTCTGGTCGCCTCACTATAGGAAAGACGTAGAAGCTATTGAAAGGGTGCAGAGGAGATTTACAAAGATGTTGCCTGGACTGGGAGGCATGCCTTATGAAGATAGGTTGAGGGAGCTGGGACTCTTTTCCCTGGAGAGGCGAAGGTTGAGAGGCGACCTGATAGAAGTTTATAAAATGTTGAGAGGAATAGATAGGGTGGACTCTCAGAGGCTATTTCCCCGGGTTGAAATGGTCGCTACGAGAGGACACAGATTTAAGGTGCGGGGAGGGAAGTACAGAGGTGATGTTAGGGGTACGTTTTTCACTCAGAGGGTGGTGAGTGATTGGAATCGGCTGCCGTCGTCGGTGGTGGAGGCGAACTCGCTGGGGTCTTTTAAAAGACTTCTGGATGAGTATATGGGGTTTAATGGGATTGGGGGTTATAGATAGGTCTATAGATTGGTGGGGTTGATGCGATCGGCGCAACTTGAGGGCCGAAGGGCCTGTTTGTGCTGTAATATTCTATGTTCTATGTTCTAAGAGGTTATTGCAGAAGTTAGAGGGACATGGAGTTGGGGGTAGGGTGTTAGCGTGGATAGAGGATTGGTTGTCAAATAGGAGGCAGAGAGTGGGGGTCAGTGGATGCTATTCGTATTGGCGGATGGTGACTAGTGGAGTGCCCCAGGGGTCGGTGCTGGGGCCTCAGCTTTTTACCATTTATATAGATGATCTGGAGGAGGGAACCGAGTGTAGGGTGTCGAAATTTGCTCTTGACACCAAGATTGGGGGAACGGCAAATTGTGCAGAGTGTGTGGAGAGTCTGCAGAAGGATCTAGATAGGCTGGGCGAATGGGCCAGGAAATGGCAAATGGAATTTAATGTTGGCAAGTGTGAGGTGGCCCACTTTGGTAGGAAGAATGGTAGGAAGGACTATTACTTACGGGGCGAAAAACTGCAGCAGGCGACGGTGCAGAGGGACCTCGGGGTCCTTGTGCATGAGTCGCAAAAACCCAGCTTGCAGGTGCAGCAGGTGGTCAGGAAAGCAAATGGGATGCTGGCCTTCATAGCGAGGGGGATTGAATATAAAAGTAGGGAGGTCTTGCTACGGCTGTATAGGGCATTGGTGAGGCCACAGCTGGAGTACTGTGTGCAGTTTTGGGCGCCGCACCTGCACAAAGATATTTTGGCCTTGGAGGAAGTGCAGAGGAGGTTTACTAGGCTGATACCGGAGTTGAGGGGGTTGAGCTATGAGGAGAGGCTGAATAAACTGGGCTTGTACTCGTTAGAGTTTAGAAGAATGAGGGGAGATCTCATTGAGACGTATAAGATAATGAATGGGATGGATAGGATAGAGGTGGACAGGCTCTTCCTGCTCAGAAGGGACAGTAGGACTAGGGGGCACAGCCTCAAGATAAAGGGGGGGGGCGGTATAGAACGGAGTTGAGGAGGAACTTCTTCACTCAAAGGGTGGTGAATCTCTGGAATTCTCTGCCCGTTGAAGTGGTGGAGGCTGCCTCGCTAAATATTTTTAAGACGCGGGTTGATGGGTTTTTGATAAGAGAGGGGATTAAGGGTTATGGGGAGAGGGCGGGAAAGTGGAACTGAGCAGCGACAGATCAGCCATGATCTTATTGAATGGCGGGGCAGGCTCGAAGGGCTAGATGGCCTACTCCTGCTCCTATTTCTTATGTTCTTATGTAGTTTGTGAGTTTTCCAGCTCTGGTTGTTTTCTCACTGGATAATGTTAATTGTTTCATTGTGTGTACTTTTTCAGATGTCTGCAACAACAACCAATTCTGCAACAGGCACGTTACTAATCGATTACTCCATGAATTACTCCATCGATTACTCAGACTATCCCCATCTCTGTGATAAGAATGAGGTGCAGAAGATCATCAGCACCCTGCAGCCTGTCATTTACTCACTGGTGTTTGTTGTGGGCCTCCTGGGGAATTGTCTGGTGCTCGGAATCTACATTCATTACAAGAGTTTGAAGGCAATGACAGACATGTACTTGCTGAACTTGGCCATAGCAGATATTCTCTTCCTTAGCACCTTCCCCTTCCTGGCTGCCAGTTCACAAACTGGCTGGATCTTTGGAAAATTCATGTGTGTAATTATACAGATTTTATACATGATGAACATACATAGTGGCTTTCTCTTTCTCATGTGCATCAGTGTTGATCGGTACATTGTGATTGTTCGAGCCACTCTCGCTCACAGACTACGGTCCAAACACCTACAGTACAGCCGCTTCATCAGTATCAGCGTCTGGCTGCTTTCCCTATTTCTAAGCCTTCAGCAGTTGATTTACGCCCAAGTGGAAATAAGTCCTGAAAACATATGCTTAGTCAATTACCATGAGAATATCAACACTTGGCTAAGAGTTGTCAGTCCAATCTTGGAGATGGGACTGGGATTCTTCCTGCCATTATTTGTCATGATTTTCTGTTATTCTGTTATCATTAAGACTTTGCTTCAAGCTCGAAACTTTGAAAAGCACAAAGCCATCAAGGTGATTCTGGCGGTGGTGCTGACTTTTATCATTTTCCAGACACCATACAACATACTAAACATTATCAGCATCATGGAAAAAATGAGGAGGAATGGTTTGCCTTGTGCTGAGAGCAACCGCAGGGAAATTGCACTGCAGGTGACCAGGTGCCTGGCCTGTACCCGCTGCTGTCTTAACCCTATCCTGTATGTGTTTGTAGGGGTGAAATTCAGAAACAACCTGTTGAAGCTGCTGAGGTACCTGGGCTGCATCAGCAAGAGGCCAGGCACTGCCTCAGTCACCAGGCCAATGTTAGGCCTGAACCCAGAGACCAGCAGTTCCTTTGCTATGTAACATTGTTCTCTGCTCAAGTTGAGTACTTTTAATGGGACTTACATTTGCAGCGTAAATATGTTTTCTATCCAGTGTAGGTTTTTGAGATGAGGGATGAGAGGTAGAGGTTAGAGGATGCTGGGAGATAGGATTGGGAATTTGGTTGGGAGGTGTAGCAGCAGGATCTGGAACAAGGTTGGGGATTGGAGGCAGGGATATGGTCATTCTGTGTGGGGGGTGGGAGTTGATGAAGCTCTGATGCCCCCAGCATGACTGCAGAACCAACTCCCAAAGGGGCTTCTTGGAAAATGTGCTGAAATCTCATGAATCTGTTCAGCCAAAGTTAACAACTCAAGTGGAAATTACATCAAACTTCACAAAGAGAAAGAAAGAGACTTCAGGGACAGAGAGAGAGACCTGGAATAGGTGACATGAAGACAGGGAGAGATAGAAAAAGACACTGGGCATAAAGAGAGAGGGAGAGACTTTGTCGCAAGGAAGAGGTCCAGGAAGGAAGGAGAGAGAGCTACCTAAGGGAAGTAAGCTAGACTGGGGAGAGAAAGCTGGTGTTCTCTCTCAGGATGGGAATCACACACTTTCTCAACGCCCCTGTTGAAGACACAGCCCAGACTATCAGCCCTCGTTGAAAGACTGCTGCCTGTAACCAGGCCCACAAAGCCCAAGGTTGTTCAACGATGCTCACCCCAGCCTCTGATAGCCTAAAATAGAACCTTCAGCCTGCTGAACTGCAGTTAGTGAAAAGAAACTTCATTACAACATGAGTTCAGGAAAAGGAGTTGACAGAACAGGTACTGAGATATTCATTGAGATATTCACAAGCAAAAGGACTCAGTTATTGTCAATGCTCATTTCATAGAATCTATTCGGTCCATCGAGTTTCCACCAACTCTCCAACAGAGCATCTTACCGAGGCCCACCCTGGACCCTATTCCCATAATCCCACACATTTACCCAAATAATTCCCCTAACCTATACATTCTGAGGCACTAAGAGACAATTTAGCACAGCCAATCAACCTAACCTGCACATCTTTGGATTGTGAGAGGAAACCAGAGCAGCCGGAGGAAACCCACGCAGATTTATACGATCTGAAGAGAAAGCAGAGGGAGAAGTTGCAAACTGCACACAGACAGTGACCTAAGGCTGGAATTGAACCTGGGTCCATGGCATTAAGAGACAGCAGTGTGCCACCACGCAGCCCATTTGTCTTGTTTGATAAGGTTAACTTTTTGCTTTGGATTGTGTGTTGGTGTTTGTCTTTTTATTGAAATGAGGCTGAGATTCATGGGTCTGGAGTGAAGGGAAATATTTGCAAAATGGCTGCATGAAGAAGGAAGTATTGTGGGAGTGTCAGTGAGTGGGGAGATAGAGTCTGTTTCAGTTCCTTGATGAACATTGTCTGAGATGTCAGGCAGGTGGGTGCCATTATCATTGCGGTGTTTCTATCTACAATACTCTGCTCCTTTCTTCTTCCAGAAGACATTTGATCGGGTTTCACACAAGAGACTGATTTGAAAATGAGAAACAAATAAAATCAAAGACAATCAGCTGTCAAAGGGTGGTCACCAGTTCAGAAAAAATAGAAGATGTAGTTTTGAACTCAATGGGCAGGATGTGGCAAGTGTGTTCTCCAGGAATTTGTATCACGGCCTTCACTTTCACCATATTTAGCAATGATTTAGATGAGGGAATAGAGAGATAAGTAGCAGATCAGCCATGATCTCAGGGATAGTGAAACCTGCTTGGGGTGGGGTGAAATGGCCCATTCCAGCTCATATGTTCCTATGAACACACAGCCATACTCACAAACATAATTTTTACAGGGAATTCCTAGCATAGGTTAGAGCAGAAAGTTTCAAAGAAACATTGATAAGTGTGAAAAACTATGGGATAGGAACATAGAAACAAGAAACAGGAGTAGGCCATTCAGCCCTTCGAGCCTGGTCCACCATAGATGTTGATGATGGCTAATCATCAGATTCAATATCCTGATCCCCTCTTTCCCCAATACCGCTTGATGCCTTTAGCCCCAAGAGCTACATCTAATTCCTTCATGATATCACTGTTTTGGCCTCAACTACTTTCTGTGGGAGTGAATTCCACACATTCACCACCCTCTGGGTGAAGACATTTTTTCTCACCTCAATCCTAAAAGGCAGATGGAGTTCAATGTCCAGAAATATGAGGTCATCCACTTCGGCAATAAGATAGCTCTAATTATTTTCGAAAATTGTGTGATGTTAGGAAGTGCGCAGGAACAGCAAATTTTCGTGTTTCAAGACTTTATTAATAAGGGATCGGGGTTAAGGGGAAAAGGCAGGAGAATGGGAATGAGAAAAATGTCAATCATGATTGAATGGCAGAACAGACTTGATGGGCCGAGTGGCCTATTTCTGCTCCTATACCTTATGGTCTTATAGAAATCATTGAAAGATAAGTTCAAAAATTATGAAGAAGCTGTGGGTCATTATCTCAAAGAGACTGGAATGCAAAGCGGTACTCTTACAATTATATAATGTTAATGACGTAAATGTTAACGTTACAGTTTTTAATAGTCAAAATAAAAATCTTAAAGAGAAAGAATGTGGAGATGTGGGACAAGATTAAATAGTTTCCATGATGGACTGGTAGATGCTGTATTTCATTTTCTAATTCTTTACTGTTCACAACAGCTGCTGAAGCTGGTTCTTGTGTCTTCAAGGTTAACACATATTCACAGTTTGGAGGTTGCATTCCCTTATGCGACTCACAATGAAATTCCTTCATTTGTACAGTGAGCACTGGAAGTAACAGACTCTGTCACTCTCAACACAACTCAAATTACTACCAACATTTCTGCCTCTGTGGGTTTCGCAATAGCCTTTACCGTGAACTTGGAAGTAACTCACAATATGCAAATAAACCTATAACTTATCTCAAATATTGACTAAACTTATCAAATGATGTGAATGACAGTGACTCACTCTGTGCAGATGTTTAGATTCTTCAGTCAGAAGTAGGCTGATGTTCACTAAGACATATCAAATGTTCAAATTGAGGAACTTCCCAGGAAGTTTCCTGCTGCCTGCAACAGAGAAACTTTTTTTTTAAACTGGTACCAAGTGAATGGGTTTGTATTTTAGAATTGCTGTTCAGATCAATTTTATGGGTTTTTTTGGGATATGGGTGTTGTTGGTTATCCAGCATTTATTGCCCATCCCTAAATGCCCTTCAGAAGGTGATGGTGAGCCACTTTCTTGAACCACTGAAGTCCCTGTGGTATAGGTACACCCACAGTGCTGTTAGGGAGAAGGTTCCAGGATTTTGACCCAGCGACAATGAAGAATGGCTGATATATTTCCAGATCAGGATGCTGAGTGACTTGGAGGGGAACCTGGTGGTAGTGATGTTTCATGTGTCTGCTGCATCAATGGTGGAGGGAGTGAATGATTCAGAATCACAAAATACTGCAGTGCAGAAGAGGCCCTTCGGCCCATCGAGTCTGCACCAACACATGAAATGCCTTGACCTGCCCACCTAATCCCACCTTCCAGCACTTGGCCCATAACCCTGAATGTTATAATGTGCCAAGTGCTCATCCAGTTACTTTTTAAAGGATGTGAGACATCCCACCTCCACCACCCTCCCAGGCAGCGCATTCCTGACCCTCGCCACCCTCTGGGTAAAAACGTTAAAAACATGTAACTGACCCTTCAACTAAGGGGGACAATTGCTCCCTATCCACCCTGTCAAAGCCTCTCAAAATCTTGAACACCTCAACAGGTCTTTTCTGCTCCAATGAAAACAACTCAAGTCTACCCAACCTCTCTTTATAACTTAAATGTTCCATCCAAGGCAGCATTCTGGTGAATCTCCTCTGCGCCTCCTCCAATGCAATCACATCCATCCTAGAACATAGAACTTAAGAGCACAGTACAGGCCCTTCAGCCCTCAATATTATGCCGAGCTATGTCCAATCCCAAGATCAAGCTATCCCACTCCCTATCATTCTGGAGTGCTCCATGTGCCTATCCAATAACCGCTTGAAAGTTCCTAAAGTATTTGACTCCACTATCACAGCAGGCAGTCTATTCCACACCCCAAACACTCTCTGAGTAAAGAATCTACCTCGGACATCCTTCCTATATCTCCCACCATGAACCTTATAGTTATGTCCCCTAGAACAGCTACATCCACCCGAGGAAATAGTCTCTGCACGTCCACTCTATCTATCCCTCTCATCATCTTATAAACATCTATTAAGTCGCCTCTCATCCTCCTCCATTCCAAAGACAAAAGCCCCAGCTCCCTCAACCTTTCCCCATAAGATCTACCCTCCAAACCAGGCAGCATCCTGGTAAATCTCCTCTGCACTCTCTCCAATGCTTCCACATCCTTCTTATAGTGAAGTGACCAGAACTGAACACAATATTCCAAATGTGGTCTCACCAACGTCCGGTACAGTTGCAGCATAATCCCACAGCTCTTAAACTCAAACCCTCTGTTAATAAATGCTAACACACTATAAACAATAACCCTATAAGGTGATGATCAGAACTGCACACAGTACTCTAGCTGTGGCCTCACCAAAGTTCTATACAACTCATCATGACCTCTCTGCCTTCGTAATCTATACCCCGACTGATAGAGGTGCGTGTGCCATATACCTTTTTCACCACCCTATTAATCTGCCTTTCTGCCTTCAGAGATCTACGGACAATCACGCCAAGGTCCCTTTGTTCTTCGGAACTTCCCAGTGTCAGACCTTTCATAGTGTACTTCCTTATCAAATTATTCCTTCCAAAGTGTATCATCTCACGCTTTTCAGGGCTAAATTCAATCTGCCACTCATCTGCCCATTTGACCATCTCATCTATATCTTCCCATAACCCAAAGAACTCAACCTCACTGTTAACCACTGTGGAAGGAGTGCCAGTTAAACAGGCTGTTTTGACCTGAACACTGTCAAACTTCTGGAATGTTGTTGGGAGCTGCATCCATCCAAGAAAAAACAAAGAACAAAGGAAATTACAGCACAGGAACAGGTCCTTCGGTCCTCCAAGCCTGCACCAACCAATTAAACCTCCCTACCCTTCTGGGGACCATATCCCACCATTCCCATCCTATTCATGTACTTGTCAAGATACCCCTTAAAAGTCACAATTGTATCTGCTTCCACTGCCTCCCCCGGCAACGGGTTCCAGGTACCCTCTATTCTCTCCGTAAAAAATCTGCCTCGTACATCTCCTTTGAATCTCGCCCTTCGCACCTTAAATCTATGCCCCCTAATAATTGACTCTTCCACCCTGCGAAAAAGCTTCTGACTATCCACTCTGTCCGTGCCTCTCATAATCTTGTAGACTTCTATCAGGTCTCCCCTCAACAGTGAGAACAAACCAAGTTTCTCCAACCTCTCCTCATAGCTAATGCCCTCCATACCAGGCAACATCCTGGTAGATCTTTTCTGTACCCTCCCCAAAGCCTCCACATCCTTCTGGTAGTGAGGCAATCAGAATTGAACTCTATATTCCAAGTGCAGCCAAACTAAGGTTCTCTGAAGCTGCAACATGACTTGCCAATTTTTAAATTCAATACCCCGGCCGATGAAGGTAAGCATGCTGTATGCCTTCTTGACTATCTTCTTCACCTGCATTGTCACTTTCAGTGACCTGTGTACCTGTACACCCAGATCCCTCTGTCTATCAATATTCTTAAGGGTTCTGTATATTTCCTATCTGTATTAGATCTTCCAAAATGCATTACCTCACATTTGTCCAGATTAAACTTCATCTGCCATATCTCCACCTAAGTCTCCAACTGATCTATATTCTGCTGTATCCTCCGATGGTCCTCATTGCTATCTGCAAATCCACCAACCTTTGTGTCATCCACAAACTTACTAATCAATCCAGTTACATTTTCCTCCAAATCATTTATATATATTACAAACAGCAAAAGTCCCAGCACTGATTCCTGAGGAACATCACTTGTCACAGCCCTCCATTCAGAAACGCACTTCACCACTACCCTCTGTCTTCTTTGACCAAACCAGTTCTGTATCCACCCTGCCAGCTCACCTCTGATCCCATGCAACTTCACCTTCTGCACCAGTCTGCCATGAGGGACCTTATCAAAGGCCTTACTGAAGTCCATGTAAACAACATCCACTGCCCTACCCTCATCAATCATCTTCGTCACATCCTCGAAAAACTCAATCAAGTTAGTGAGACACAACCTCCCCTTCACAAAACCATGTTGCCTCTCACTAATACGTCCACATATTTCCAAGTGGGAATAAATCCTGTCTCAAAGAATCCTCTCCAATAATTTCCCTACCACTGATGTAAGGTCCACTGGCCTGTAATTATCTGGATTATCCCTGCTACCCTTCTTAAACAAAGGAATAACATTGGCTATTCTCCAATCCTCTGGGACCTTCCCTATAGCCAGTGAGGATACAAAGGTTTCTCTCAAAGCCCCAGCAATTTCCTCCCTTGCCTCTCTCAGTATTCTGGAGTATATCCCATCAGGCCGAGGGACTTGTCTACTTTAATATTTCTCAAGAACCCCAATACCTCCTCCTTTTCAATCTCAACATGACTCATAATATCTACACATTCTTTCCCAGCTTCATCATCCACCAAGTTCTTCTCTTTGGTGAACACTGATGCAAAATACTCATTTAATACCTTGCTCATTTCCTTTGGCTCCATGTATAGATTCCTTCCCTTGTCCTTGAGTGGGCCAACCTCTCCGTGGCTACCCTCTTGCTCTTTATATATGTATAAAAAGCCTTGGGATTTTCCTTAATCCAATGGCCAATGCTTTTCCATGACCCCTTTTAGCTCTTTTTACTCCTTGCTTAGGTTTTTTTCTATTTTCCTTGTATTCCAAATAGAGATTACTCCATCACTCTCCTCACCTGTGTCTCGTAGATAGTGGACAGAATGGTGTGACATGAATGTTACTTGCCACTTGTCAGCCCAAGCCTGGATATTGTCCAAGCCTTGCTGCATTTGGACATGGACTGCTTCAGTATGTGAGAAGTGGCAAATAAAAATAAAACTTATTAAATCATCAATGAACTTCCCTATTTCTAACCTTATAATGGAGGAAAAATCATTGATAAAGTTAGTTATGCCTCAAACACTATCCTGAGGAACTCCTGCAATGATGTCCTGGAGCTGAGATGGTGACCTCCAACCACAAGTATCTTCTTTTGTGCTAGGTATGAATCCCACCAATGGAGCTGTTTCCTTCTGATTGCCCATCAGTTTTGCTAGGGTTCCTTGATGCCACACTCAGTGAAAGACTACCTTGATGTCAAGGGTTGTCACTCTCATCTCACCTCTGGAATCCTTTCGAAAATTTTTGAAGTAATGCTGGAATGGGGTCAGGAGATGAGTGACCCTGGAGGAAATCAAACTGAACATTAGTGAGCAAGTGCCGCTTGATAGCGCTGTTGACAACATCTTCGATCACTTTACCAACGATTGAAAGGGTACTGATGTAGTGCTGACCAGATTGGATTTGTACTGCTTTTTATGAACAGAATATACATGGAAATTTTGCATATCACTGGGTAGATGCCAGTATTGTAGCTGTATTGGAACAGTCTGGCTACATGTGCAGCAAGTTCTGGAGTACAAGTTTCCAGCACTATTGCTGGAAAGTTTTCAATGCCCGTAGCCTTTGCAGTATCCAGTGTCTTCAGTCATTTCTCGATGTCTCATGCAGTGGGACTCAGGAGGCTGAGATGAATCATTCACTTTGCACTTCTGGCTGCGGATCATAACAACTGCTTCAAACTTGTTTTTTCACTGATGTGCTTAGGTCTGCCATGATGGAAGGTAGCGATATCTGCTCCTTTTCTTTTTAATTCTTTAATTACTGTGTCTTACAGAATGAAATGGCACATAATTGTTCCAAAACCACAGAATGAACACAGCACACTTCAACTGAAAAATATTTTGACGCTGGAACAAAGTTGCCAGATTTCAGTGAATTACTGAGTGTGGATCAAACAGAGTTCCAGATCATGAACAAATTTGCATTTCCCTAACACTTTTCACTACCTCAAGAAGGTTTCCTCCAGGTACTCCAGTCTCTTCCCACACTCTAAAGATGTGCGGGTTAGATTGATTAGCCATGCTAAATTGCCACTTAATGTCCCAAGATGATTATGGGGATTAGCAGGGTAAATACTTGGGGTTACAGGAAACAGGTCTGAGTGGAATTTCCCCTTAGTGTCACAGGGCTTGGGTGGGATTGTTGTCGGTGCAGACTCGATGGGTTGAATGACCTCCTTCTGCACGGTAGGGTTCTACGATTTTATGATTTGTTTCTCACGATGAGAGATAAATACTGGCCAGAAAATCAGGAAGAACTTCCTGGTCTTCTTTGAAATAGTGACCATCAGATTTCACATTCATCTCAGAGAGCAGAGAAAGCCTCAATTTAAAGCCACATCTGGAAGGTGCACTTTGATAATGTAATGCTCCCTCAATGTGACCTTCTGTCTGTGACACTAGGGCTGTTACTGCCTAATTAACAAGGAAATCAGCCCTGCATATGTTTTGGCATGAGACACTCACTGATCAGAAGCACAACAGCTACTTCTTTCCTCACTCACTAATCTAGGCTGCTGAAATCAATTTTAATCCCAAACACTGCTGAACAAACTGAAAAAAGTCTGACAACACCAGGTTTTAGTCCAACCTATTTATTTGATAATATTCTCACAAGCTTTCGACTCACAAGCATTCACCTGACGAAGAGGGAATCCCCTCGAAAGCTTGTGAGTCTATTATCAAATAAATCGGTTGGACTAAAACCTGGTGTTGTCAGACTTTTTACTGTGTTTACGCCAGTCTAACGCCGGCATACCCACATCAGAACAAACTGAAAGTCAGCCTCATTCTTGTGGCACAGTACCATTACATGTAACACATCACTCAGCCACTGAGTTGCCTTGAGTCAAAACTGAATCAAGTTTCCACAGATAGAAATTTAAAAATTGGGTAAATTGTCATCATATTGTGACTCATATTCACAGACACACATGTTTGCATATAGAACCAAACAAGCAATCTTGTAAACATGTACATTCACACCACTGGATCTCTTTCCCTACTTTGTCTGCATCTTTCACATTAGCTGAAAGAGGGAGGAATCAGAAATGAAGGAAAGCAATTAGAGAGAGGAATGTCAGGAGGAGGAAGGCTGGGGGGAAGTGTTAGGAAGGCAGGATCTCTGACTGCAGTACATTCAAGAGAGGTCAGTTGCCAAAGGGAGTAGGCAAAAGTGTGTCAATGTCATGGGATGGGATGACATGAACACAGACTCACTGTCCCCCACAGATATCAAATCCAGCCTGGTCAAATCTAACAGGACACATCCTGGTTCACTGCAGCCTGAAATGGTATGGTTTAAACTGGTGCAAACTAGTTTAACCTGATAGAGCTTGGCACGTGTTCTATCTCAACAACAGTCGACACTTGTTCACAAAAGCCTATCCTTTGGAACACAGAACAGAGATGGTTACTAACACCGGGTGTGTCTGGTGAGTCATTTCAACGCCACTGAGCTTCCTTCGAGCTCATAGGTGACATGCTGCCTTGTCAGCTTGAGTGGGGAATTAGAATTCACTTCACCTACCTGCATAAAGAATTCAGACAGCAACTGTTAGTCACTCAGTTAATGGCATGCTCACCTCTGATTCAGAAAGCTGAGGATTCATGTTTGATTCCAGACTGCAAGCTTAAAACCTAGACTGTCACTCCCAGTACAGTACTGTGAGAATGCTGCACTTTCAGAGGGTCAGTACTGAGCGAGTGCCGTACTGTCACAGAGTCAATACTGAGGGAGTGCTGCACTGTCACTGTCAATACTGAGGGAGTGCTGCACTGTCACAGGGTCAGTAGAACAAAGAACAAAGAACAATCCAGCACGGGAAACAGGCCCTTCGGCCCAACGAGCCTGCGCCGCCACATCACCCTACACCTATTCTACCCTGCATATCTATGAATGGAACCCTACTCAGTCAGATTCAGGGAAGAAATAGTGTCAATTTGGTAAAAACCGATTAGTCTGAGAGCACATTTTTGGGGTGTGGGAGGAAACCGGAGCGCCCGGAGGAAACCCACGCAACCACAGGGAGAATGCGCAAACTCCCACAGACACAGGCCCAAATCCATGTGCCTGCACAGCCAGCAGTGCTAGTCACTGAGCTGTTGCGGCGCCCATCTACCGGTCCAGGATCAAGCACACACACCGACATGAAGTACTAGGCCACTCCTGGAACTTCCAAGAGCAGCCCAGGCACGACCCACCGCGTGAATGCCCCTCGTTTGACACGAGGTGGACCTCCACCTGTGGAATAAAGTCAAAAATATTAATCTTACAGCCTGCCTTTCCGGTGTCTCCTGAGGTTTAACCCTATTTAACCCTATAGGGCGGCACGGTAGCACAGTGGTTAGCACTGCTGCTTCACAGCTCCAGGGTCCTGGTTCGATTCCCGGCTCGGGTCACTGCCTGTGTGGAGTTTGCACATTCTCCTCGTGTCTGCGTGGGTTTTCTCCGGGTGCTCCGGTTTCCTCCCACAGTCCAAAGATGTGCGGGTTAGGTTCATTGGCTATGCTAAAAATTGCCCCTTAGTATCCTGGGATGTGTAGGTTAGAGGGATTAGCAGGGATATGGGGATAGGGTCTGGGTGGGATTGTGTTCGGTGCAGACTCGATGGGCCGAAGGGCCTGTTTCTGCACTGTAGGGTTCTATGGTTCTATTTAATATCCCCTACCATATCCCTCCATTCTCGTTTCACTCATGTGCCTATCTAACTGCATCTTAAACGAGTCCAACGTTCCTGCCTCCACCACCCTACTCGGTAGCGCGTTCCAGACCCCCACAACTCTCTGCGTAAAGAACCTTCTTCTCACCTCCAAATTATACCTCTCCCCCCTCACCCTTAAATGATGACCTCTCGTGTTCGTATCCAGTCTAGGGAGCAGTCTCTCACTATTAACTCTATCCATTCCCTTCATTATCTTATATACTTCTATCATGTCCCCTCTCAATCTCCGCCTTTCCAAGGAGAATAGTCCCAGTTTCTTCAACCTCTCCTCGTAACCCAGTCCCCCCATGCCAGGCAACATCCTGGTAAACCTCCTCTGCACCCTTTCCAGAGACTCCACGTCCTTCCGGTAGTAAGGTGACCAGAACTGGACGCAGTACTCCAAATGCGGTCTAACCAACGTTCTGTACAACTGAAGCATTAGACAGCAGCTTTTATACTCTATGCCCCTTCCTATAAAGGTCAACATCCCATAAGCCTTCCTAACGACCTTCTCCACTTGTGACGCAACCTTCATGGATTTGTGAACCTGCACTCCCAGGTCCCTCTGTATGTCTATACTCCTAATCGGCCTCCCTTTAATCACATAGCTCCTCTCTGCATTATTCCGTCCAAAATGCATCATCTCGCATTTGTCAGGATTAAATGCCATCTGCCACCTATCTGCTCACTGTACCAACCTATCTATATCCTGTTGTATCACCTGACAATCCAGTTCCGTACCCGCCAACCCTGCCATCTTGGTGTCATCAGCAAACTTGCTAATCACACCACCTACGCCCTCTTCCAAGTCATTTATGTAGACTACAAAGAGGAGAGGTCCCAGTACTGAGCCCTGCGGCACACCACTGGTCACTGGCCTCCAGTCCGACAAGGTCCTTTCCACAGCTACCCTCTGCCTCCTATTTCCCAGCCAGTTCTCAATCCACCTAGCTACCTGGCCTCGTATCCCATGCGCCTTAACCTTTTCTACCAGCCTACCGTGAGGGACCATGAGTACTAAGAGAGCGCCGCACAGTCAGAGGGTCAGTACTGAGGGAGAGCCGCACTGTCACAGGGTCAGTACTAAGAGAGTGCCACACTGTCAGAGGGACAGTACTGAGGAAATGCCACACTGTCAGAGGGTCAGTACTGAAGGAGTGCTGCACTGTCACTGGTCAGTACAAAGGTGTTTTACTCCTATCTTAAGAACAAAAGGGTGGCTAGGGGTAAAATCGGTCCTGTCAGGGACCGGCGTGGGGAATTGTGCTTAGAGGCAGAGGGAATGGGGGAGATCCTGAATGAATACTTTGCATCGGTATTCACAAAGGAGAGGGGCTTGATATCTAGTACGGTCATTGAGGGAGCGGTAGACCAATTGAAAGATCTATCAATTACGAGGGAAGAGGTGTTAGGGCTTTTAGAGGGCATTAAAACTGACAAATCTCCGGGGCCCGATTGCATTTATCCCAGGCTGCTTAAAGAGGCGAGGGATGAGATTGCTGGGCCTCTGACGCGAATCTTTGTCTCTTCTTTGGACACAGGTGAGGTCCCAGAGGACTGGAGGATAGCGAACGTGGTACCGTTGTTTAAAAAGGGTAGGAGGGATAGCCCGGGTAACTATAGGCCAGTGAGCTTAACGTCAGTGGTAGGTAAGTTGATGGAGAGGATTCTTAGGGATAGGATGTATGAGCACTTGGAGCGTTGCGATCTGATTGAGGATACGCAGCATGGCTTTGTCAAGGGGAAGTCTTGCCTTACGAATCTGGTAGAATTCTTTGAGGAGGTGACAAAAACGGTTGACGAAGGTCAAGCTGTTGATGTCGTCTATATGGATTTCAGTAAGGCGTTTGACAAAGTCCCTCATGGTAGGTTGGTACAGAAGATTAAAGCTCATGGGATATAGAACATAGAACATAGAACATTACAGCACAAACAGGCCCTTCGGCCCTCGAGTTGCGCCGATCACATCAACCCCACCAATCTATAGACCTATCTACAACCCCCAATCCCATTAAACCCCATATACTCATCCAGAAGTCTTTTAAAAGACCCCAGCGAGTTCGCCTCCACCACCGATGACGGCAGCTGATTCCATTCACTCACCACCCTCTGAGTGAAAAACTTACCCCTAACATCACCTCCGTACTTCCCTCCCCGCACCTTAAATCTGTGTCCTCTCGTAGCGACCATTTCAACCCGGGGAAATAGCCTCTGAGAGTCCACCCTATCTATTCCTCTCAACATTTTATAAACTTCTATCAGGTCGCCTCTCAACCTTCGCCTCTCCAGGGAAAAGAGTCAGGTATCTAGATGGGTAGGGAGCATGGCCTGGCACTGCCCTTGACACAGCCTGGGACTGCTAGGTTGACATTGTGCCAACCTGTGCCAGGGGCAGATCTTAGTGGGTGACTCATTTGGGGGAGGGGGCATGCCTGTATGTGTAGTGGGGGGAGAGGGAGATTCCAGTGATGCCTGTTGGGGGGGAGCAGGAAGGGGGCTGACACTTTGCCATTTTTTGGTAAGATTCCACCCATCCTCTCAGCATCCACCCCGTCAAGCTGCCTCAGAATCTTGTATGTTTCAATCAGGTCATTCCTGGTTCTTCTAAACCAACTGAGTATAGAGCTAACCAGTTCAATCTTACCGCCCAACCTTGGGTGGCACAGTGGCACAGTGGTTAGCACTGTTGCTTCACAGCTTCAGGGTCCTGGGTTCGATTCCCGGTTTGGGTCACTGTCTGTCTGGAGTTTGCACATTCTCCTCATGTCTGTGTGGGTTTCCTCCAGGTGCTCCGGTTTCCTCCCACAGTCCAAAGATGTGTGGGTTAGGTTGATTGGCCTTGCTAAAATTGCCCCTTAGTGTACTAGGATGTGTATGTTAGAGGGATTAGCGGATAAATGTATGGGGATAGGGCCTGGGTGGGATTGTGGTTGGTGCGGACTCGATGGGTCGAAGGGCTTGTTTCTGCACTGTAGAGTTCTATGTTCTATGTTAACCTGCAAGACAAGCTCCTTATCCCACAAAGCAACCTGGTGAATCATTCTCTCAACTGTCTCCAGTGAAATTGAAGACCCGCTGTGCATGACCGCTTTAAAAATTTGTTACCAACACAAAATTCCTTGTACACATGATCGCCCATTGTGGCCCCTAAATCTTCACCCATTTACAATTTAAACAGTGAAAATTTATTCCTGAACATTTACTGGTCCCAAAATAAAACAAACCACAGTTGGATGATAGGAAAACCAAGGTTTCCATGATGTATTCCCCCCAGTCGAAAGTGCCTTGTCTGTAATTGCACACGGGTATCTGTGTACAACGTAAAGTAACTCCTGACCAATATTTTATAATACAGCTACAGTACAGTGAATGAGTCAGAGCCAAGCAGAAAACATCCCAGGGAAGTGATGACAGTTGCACAAAATGTTACAATCTTAGATGGACTGAAAAATGGCGCAAGTGCTGCCACGTAGACCAGGGGATACAGTATTAATGAATCTACAATCAGGTACATTAGACTGTCCGAAAAAATAATAAAACCCAGTGTTAGCGTTTCTGGCAGTCAGACTGTCAGGTTCACTTTCGTAAGTAGAAATGACCATACTTAGAGGAAATGGCAAGTTACTAAATGGATGGACAGAGCACCAGCAACAAAGGTGGACTCCAGTTAATGGTTCAATCATTAAAAATAAGTAAGAAGTCTCACAACACCAGGTTAAAGTCCAACAGGTTTTTTTGGTATCACAAGCTGTGGAACGCTGCCCCTTCATCAAGTGAGTGGAGAGTTGGGTTCACAAACATGGCACATATAGACAGAGATTCAATTGCAAGACAATGGTTGGAATCCGAGATGTTACAGGTAATCAAGTCTTTACAGGTACAGTCACTGCAAGTGGAGAGAGGGATAATCACAGATTAAAGAGGTGTGAATTGTCTCCAGCCAGGAGAGTTCGTAGGATTTTCAAGCCCAGGCCAAATGGTGGGGGTTACAGATATGAAGCTAAGATTCCAGTTGAGGCCGTCCTCATGTGTGCGGAACTTCTTAGAATCATAGAACACTACAGTACAGAAAGAGACCCTTCGGCCCATCAAGTCTGCACTGACCACAACCCCACCCAGGCCCTACCCCCATATCCCTACATATTTTACCGACTAATCCCTCTAACCTACGTATTTCAAGACACTAAGGGGCAACTTTAGCAAGGCCAATCAACCTAGCCCACACATCTTTGGACGGTGGGAGGAAACCAGAGCACCCAGAGGAAACCAACACAGACATGAGGAGAATGTGCAAATTCCACACAGACAGTGACCCGAGCCAGGGAATTGAACCCAGGTCCCTGGAGCTGTGAAGCAGCAGTGCTAACCACTGTGCTGCCTGCACTTGGCCAACAGCTCCTGCTCGGCAATTCTGCGTTGTCGTGTGTCTTGAAGACTGCCTTGGAGAACGCTTACCCTAAGACTAGAGGCTGAATGCCCGCAACTGCTGAAATGTTCCCCAAAAGGAAGGGAACAGTCCTGCCTGGTGATTGTTGAGCAGGGTACTTTCATTCATTGTCTTAGCATCTGCATGATCTTGCCAATGCACAATGCCTTGGAACATTCTTTCCTGCAGTGTATGAGGTAGATAACATTGGCTGGGTCACATGAGTATGTACAGTGTATCTGGTGGGTGGTGTTCTCATGTGTGATGGTGGCATCCGTGTCGGGGATCCGGTATGTCTTGCAGAGGTTGCTGTGGCAGGGTTGTATGGTGTTGTGGTCACTTCTCCTGAAGGCTGGGTAGTTTGCTGCGAACAATGGTCAGTTTGAGGTTGCACAGTTCTTTGAAGTAGTCGGGGTGCAGGATAGCCTTGACGAGATGTTCATCTTCCTTGACGACATGTTGAATTACTTTGTCCACTCTGGGAAGTACTGGATGATGAAGGGTACTTTGTTGGTCATGTCTTGTGTTTGTCTTCTGAGGTCAGTGCAGCTTTTCGCTGTGGTGCATGGGAACAGTTGATTGATGAGTCAAGCACCATTTCTTGTTCTTACAAGGATATTAGGAATAAGCTACTTGAATTATACCAAATTATAGCAATGTTTCAAGTGGACCAGGTAAGGCAGATGAACAGAGAGCTTGGATTAGTACTTGGAACTATGATGTTGTTGCCATTACAGAGACTTGGTTAAAGGAAGGCCAGGATTGGCAGGTTCCAGGATACAGAAGTTTCAGGTGGGACAAGAGGGGTTGTAAAAGGGGTAGAGGGGTTGTAAAAGGGGTAGAGGGGTTGTAAAAGGGGTAGAGGGGTTGTAAAAGGGGTAGAGGGGTTGTAAAAGGGGTAGAGGGGTTGTAAAAGGGGTAGAAGGGTTGTAAAAGGGGTGGGGGAGTTGCACTCCTGGTTAAGGAGAATATCACAGCTATGGTGCAGGTAGAACCTCGGAGGGCTCATACAGAGAGGCAATACGGGTAGAGCTCAGGAACAGGAAGACTATTCACAATGTTGGGGGTTTACTATAGCCTCCCAACAGCCAGCGGGAGATAGAAGAACAGATATGTAGGCAGATGTTGGTAAGGTGTAAATGTAACATCGTTGTTGTGGTGGGTAATTTTAACTTCCTCTGGGACTCACTTAGTGTTAGGGGTGTGGTTGGGGCAGAGTTTGGAGGCTTTTAAAACAGTTTGTAGATAGTCCAGGTGGTTGACGTTTCAGTCGAAGAGCAGTTTGGAAACAGCGACCACAATTCAGTAAACTTTAAGGTATTGATTGATAAAGTTAAGTGTAGTCCTCAGGTAAAGATGCTAAAACGGGGGAAGGTTAATTACAACAATATTAGGCAGGAACTGAAGAATGTAGATTGGGGGCAGATGTTTGAGGGCAAATCAACATCTGGCATGTGGGAGGCTTTCAAGTGTAAGTTGATCGGGATTCAGGGCCGGCACATGGATGAAGGATAAGTATGGCAAGTCTCAGGAACCTTGGATAGTGAGAGACATTGTGAGCCTAATCAAAAAGAAAAAGGGAGTATTTGTCAAGGCTAGGGGGCTGGGAACACATGAAGCAAGTGTGGAATGCAAGAAAAGTAGAAAAAATCTTAAGCAAGGAGTCAGGAGGCCTAAAAAGAATCATAAAAAGTCACTGGCCAGCAGGATTAAAGAAAATCCCAAGGCTTTTTATACACATATAAAGAACAAAAGGATAGCCAGGGATGGGTTGGCCCACTCAAGGACAGGGGAGAGAATCTGTGCATGGAGCCACAGGAAATGGGCGATGTATTAAATGAGTACTTTGCATCAGTGTTCACCAAAGACAAGAACTTGGTGGATGATGAGTCTGGGGAAGGATGTGTAGATAGTTTGGGTCATGTTGAGATCAAAAAAAAGGAAGTATTGGAGGTCTTGAGAAACATTAGGGTCAACAAGTCCCCAGGGCCTGATGGGATACACCCCAGAATACTGAGAGAGGCAAGGGAGGAAATTGCTGGGGCCTTGAGAGAAATCTTTGTATCCTCACTGGCTACAGGGGAGTTCTGAGAGGATTGTAGGATAGCCAAAGTTGTTCCTTTCTTTAAGAAGGCTAGCAAGGACAAACCAGGTAATTACAGGTCAGTGAGCCTTACATCAGTAGTAGGGAAATTATTGGAGAGGATTCTTTGAGGCAGGATTTACTCCTGCTTGGAAATAAGTGGGTGTATTAGTGAGAGGCAACACGGTTTTGTGAACGGGAGGTCGTGTCTCACTAACTTGATCGAGTTTTTCGAGGAAGTGACGAAGATGATTAATGAGGGTAGGGCAGTGTCTACATGGCCTTTGACAAGGTCTCACATGGCAAACTGGTACAGAAGGTGAAGTCGCACGGAATCAGATGTGAGCTAGCAAGATGGATACAGAACGGGCTTGGATAGAAGACAGAGGGTAGCACTGGAAGGTTGTGGTTCTGAATGGGTAGTCTGTGACAAATGGTGTTCCTCAAGAATCAGTGCTGGGACCTTTGCTCTTTGTAATATGTAAATGATTTGGAAATAAGTATAATTGGTTTGATTAGTAAGTTTGTAGATGACACAAAAGTTGGTGGAATTGCAGAAAGCGAAGAGGACTATTAGAGCATACAGCAGGATATAAATCGGTTGGAGACTTGGGAGGAGAGATGGCAGACGGAGTTTAATCTGGACAAATATGAGGTAATGCATTTTGGAAGGTCTAATACAGATGGGAGATATACAATAAATGGCAGAACCCTTTAGAGTAATGACAGGCAGATGGATCTGGGTGTACAGGTAGAACATAGAACATTACAGCGCAGTACAGGCCCTTCGGCCCTTGATGTTGCACCGACCAATGGAACCAATCTAATGACCCTCTAACCTAAACTATTCCAATGTTATCCATATGCCTATCCACTGACCATTTGAACGCCCTTAAAGTTGGTGAGTCCACAACTGCTGCAGGCAGGGCATTCCACGACCTTACTACCCTCTGAGTAAAGAACCTATCTCTGACATCCGTCCTATAATTACCAACCCTTAATTTAGAGCTATGTCCCCTCATGTTAGCCATCACCATCCAAGGAAAAGGCTCTCACTGTCCACCCTATCCAATCGTTTGATTATCTTGTATGCCTCAATTAGGTCACCTTGTAACCTTCTTCTCTCCAATGAAAATAACCTCAAGTCCCTCAGCCTTTCCTCGTAAGACCTTCCCATCATACCAGGCAACATCCTGGTAAACCTCCTCTGCACCCTTTCCAATGCTTCCACATCTTTCTTATAATGCGGCGATCAGAACTGTACGCAATACTCCAAGTGCGGCCGCACCAGAGTTTTGTAGAGTTGTAACATGACCTCACGGCTCCGAAATTCAATTCCTCTACCAATATAAAAGCTAATACACCGAGATCTCTCTGCTCGTCAACACTACTAAGAGTCCTTCCATTAGCCCTATATTCTGTACTCCTGTTATTCTTACCAAAGTGAATCACCTCACACTTTTCCGCATTAAACTCCATTTGCCACCTCTTGGCCCAGTTCTGCAGCTTATCTATGTCCCTCTGCAAACTGTAACATCCATCCTCACTGTCTACAACTCCTCCAACTTTGGCGTCGTCAGCAAATTTACTTACCCATCCTTCTACACTCATTTATAAACATGACAAACAGCAGTGGCCCCAAAACTGATCCTTGAGGTACACCACTTGTAACTGAACTCCAGGTTGAATATTTCCCATCAACCACCACCCTCTGTCTTCTATCAGCTAGCCAATTCCTGATCCAAATTGCTAAATCACTCTCAATCCCAGGCATCTATATTTTCTGCAGTAGCCTACCATGGGGAACCTTATCAAACGCATTGCTAAAATCCATATACACCACATCAACTGCCTTACCCTTATCCACCTCTTTGGCCACCTTTTCAAAAAACTCGATAAGGTTTGTGAGGTACACAGGTCACTGAAAGTGGCAATGCAGGTGGAGCAGGTAGTCAAGAAGGCATATGACATGGTTGCCTTCATTGGCTGGGGCACTGAGTTTAAAAATTGGCAAGTCATGTTGCAGCTTGATAGAACTTTAGTTAGGCCACATTTGCAATATAGTGTTCAATTCTGGTTGCTACACCACCAGAAGGATGTGGCAACTTTGGAGAGGATACAGAAAAGATTTACCAGGATGTTGCCTGGAATAGAGGGCATCAGCTATGAGGAGAGATTGGAGAAACTTGAATTGCTCTCACTGGAATGACAGAGGTTGAGGGGCGACCTGATAGAAGTCTGTAGGATTATGAGGGGCATGGAAGCCAATTCCTCGGGTGGAAGAGTCAATTTCCAGGGGGCATAGGTTTAAAGGAGATGTACGAGGCAGATCTTTTACACAGATGGTGGGTGCCTGGAACCCGTTGCCAGGGAGGCAGTGAAGCGAATACGATAGTGACTTTTAAGGGGCATCTTGACAAGTACATGAATACCATAGAACCATAGAACCCTACAGTGCAGAAACAGGCCTTCGGCCCATCGAGTCTGCACCGAACACAATCCCACCCAAACCCTATCCCCATATATTTTACCTGCTAATCCCTCTAACCTACACATCCCAGGACACTAAGGGGCAATTTTAGCATAGCCAATGAACCTAACCCGCACATCTTTGGACTGTGGGAGGAAACGGAGCACCCGGAGAAAACCCACGCAGACACGAGGAGAATGTGCAAACTCCACACAGGCAGTGACCCGAGCCGGGAATCGAACCCAGGACCCTGGAGCTGTGAAGCAGCAGAGCTAACCACTGTGCTAGCACAGTGAATAGGATGGGAATAGAGGGATATGGTCCCCAGAAGTGCAGAAGATTTTAGTGCAATCGGGCAGCATGATTGGTGCAGGTTGGAGGGCTGAAGGCCTGTTCCTGTGGAGAAATTTTCTTAATTCTTTATATGAAAAGTAGTAATGAGAGTGGTGCTGGTGTAACTGGTGACAATAGTGACATTGAAGGTGGTGCAGAAGGTGCCTTTCTTTAGCCTTAAGAGGATTCTCAGTCAATTCAGGATGGTTTATTTGCTTTAAAAAGTGGTTTGATCTCCATAATGTGCAGTTGGTGGGGGAGGTTGCATAAGCTGACCATGCAGCTGCACGAGAGAGTTTCGCAAGGTGCTGAAGGAATGCATTGAGGATAGAAAGTACGCAACTAGAGCAAGGGCTACACAGTGGCACAGTGGTTAGCACTGCTGCCTCACAGTGCCAGGGACCCAGTTCAATTCTCAGCCACTGTCTGTGTGGAGTCTGCGCGTTCTCCCTGTGTCTATGTGGGTTTCCTCTGGGTGCTCCAGTTTCTTTCACAATATGAAAGACGTGCTGGTTACATGCATTGACCATGATAAATTCTCCCTCAGTGTACCCAAACAGGCGCTGGAGTGTGGCGATTAGGGGATTTTCATGGTAACTTAATTGCAGTGTTAATGCAAGCCTATTTGTGACAATAATAAAATATAAACTTTGACACAGATAAAACAGATGTGTTCTGGAAGGAAAGATCAACTAGGATTTACATATCCAAAGAAGAAAGGACAGCTCCTGGTTTTAAAGCTGCAAAGGACAGGCTAACATTCCTACTATGTGCCAATGTGGTTAATATTAAATAAAAACCACTTATCGGCCAGAAAATCCCTGCGCTTGAAAAGGGAAAATTAAATCTCAGTTGTCAGTCATTAAGAAGGCTAACAGCAATGCCTGGGATAAAGCCAGAGTGTTTCAACACTGTTTGAGAATTGCTTTCAGCCAGAGGTCCAAGACTATCTGAGGGACACTGTTTTTTGGGGTCCCTGCTAATACACTTGGACATTCACATTCTCTTACAGAGAGCCATCCAAATGTTGACATTTTACACTGGCTCAGATCCAGTGCCACTCTGGATCACTGATAGGGATCCAGTGCCTGGCTGGGACTGGAAGTCTCACAACACCAAGTTAAAGTCCAACAGGCTTATTTGTGACAAACGGCACCAGCTTTCAGAGCACTGCTCCTTCGTCAGGTGATCCAGTCCCTCGCTGGGATCCAGTCCCTCGCTGGGATCCAGTCCCTCGCTGGGAGGCTGGGATCCAGTCCCTCGCTGGGATCCAGTCCCTCGCTGGGATCCAGTCCCTCGCTGGGAGGCTGGGATCCAGTCCCTCACTGGGATCCAGTCCCTCGCTGGGAGGCTGGGATCCAGTCCCTCGCTGGGATCCAGTCCCTCGCTGGGAGGCTGGGATCCAGTCCCTCGCTGGGAGGCTGGGATCCAGTCCCTGGCTGGGATCCAGTCCCTCGCTGGGAGGCTGGGATCCAGTCCCTGGCTGGGAGGCTGGGATCCAGTCCCTGGCTGGGATCCGGTCCCTCGCTGGGAGGCTGGGATCCAGTCCCCTGGCTGGGAGGCTGGGATCCAGTCCCTGGCTGGGATCCGGTCCCTCGCTGGGAGGCTGGGATCCAGTCCCTGGCTGGGAGGCTGGGATCCAGTCCCTGGCTGGGATCCAGTCCCTCGCTGGAAGGCTGGGATCCAGTCCCTGGTTGGGATCCAGTCCCTCGCTGGGAGGCTGGGATCCAGTCCCTGGCTGGGAGGCTGGGATCCAGTCCCTGTCTGGGATCCGGTCCCTCGCTGGGAGGCTGGGATCCAGTCCCTGGCTGGGAGGCTGGAATCCAGTCCCTCGCTGGGAGGCTGGGATCCAGTCCCTCGCTGGGAGGCTGGGATCCAGTCCCTGGCTGGGATCCAGTCCCTCGCTGGGAGGCTGGGATCCAGTCCCTCGCTGGGAGGCTGGGATCCAGTCCCTCGCTGGGAGGCTGGGATCCAGTCCCTGGCTGGGATCCAGTCCCTCGCTGGGAGGCTGGGATCCAGTCCCCTCGCTGGGAGGCTGGGATCCAGTCCCTGGCTGGGATCCAGTCCCTCGCTGGGAGGCTGGGATCCAGTCCCTCGCTGGGAGGCTGGGATCCAGTCCCTGGCTGGGATCCGGTCCCCTCGCTGGGAGGCTGGGATCCAGTCCCTCGCTGGGAGGCTGGGATCCAGTCCCTCGCTGGGAGGCTGGGATCCAGTCCCTGGCTGGGATCCAGTCCCTCGCTGGAGGCTGGGATCCCAGTCCCTGGCTGGGATCCAGTCCCTGGCTGGGAGGCTGGGATCCAGTCCCTCGCTGGGAGGCTGGGATCCAGTCCCACACAGTGAGCACGTGA